>JAQJVL010005633.1:0-33966 GCA_035578905.1 Stictocephala bisonia | reverse complement strand
AAAAATAAACGTACAATAGGTAAATTTTATTTGCTACGAGATAGCTAAATACCAAATTACATGACTATAAGTAATTTCATTTCGGTGCAATTGTTAACACAGACGAAATGGAGAACAGTCGGGTTGAAACTGAGACGTTGGACAGTTAAGTGAAACTCAAAAAGCTCAATCCTCATAAGAGTAAAATTTCTACGTATTTATTTTTATGAAAAATTGTTGATGTTCTTTTTCTAATAAACAAATTACAAGTACTGTATATTATAATAAATATTCGAAATAAGTTAACATATTCCAACTTGAGTTTATATTAAAATATAACTAGTATAATTGAATATATTGCATTTCAAAATTAGTTCACTTTCCTAGAAATTTTACTCCTAAAATTCAAATGAAAAGTTTTATCATTAAGTTCCTTTTACAGATCGTTTTAAGAACTGTGTCATTTAGATGTATACGTACATATATGCATATGAGTTCAAAAGGTTTATCTGCAGTGAAACAGAATTTACTCTGGAACAAACGAAAGGATGTTAAAGATTTCCTGGCAGGAAACCTTCTTTTCTTTCTTTTTCACCTATAAACGTTTCTTCATTTTAAATTCATTTTTACAACCTCACTTCGTTAACCATGAGCTGAAATAAAAACAGCAAAAATTGAAACAGTGCCAGTTTGTTCAGCCAATTCACTTTTCCTTGTTTTTCAAAATCCGTTTTTCTTGTACTCTTAAAGGTCAGCGTTTTATATAGGCTTGATCATATCGTTACAATTTAGATTACAGACTGGTTTAATTTCCGAATACTGGTAAAAAAATAATTAGTCAACTTTTTACATACAGTATATGGTGATTTATATTTTTTATTGGTGTATAATCCTTGGCGAATTATATTTCAGAGTACTATCTTTAAAAAGCACAATTTAAAGCCAAATCTGCTGTAAACATGGAAATGGCCTTGTTTTTGTGGCATTTCCTTGAAATGTTCCTAATAAAGATTAGGAGAAATAACACAGGTAGTCTGCACTAAAAACAAAGAAAATTGATTTTTCAGAAATCTAACACTTGATTCCCAAAACATTTTATCTACTAAACTAAAATAGTATTTGTAAACAAGCAATGTTACTCTGTCCCAGGCTTCTATAGGTATCAGTAATATAAGAGAGTCTAGACACTCCTGTAGGCCTGCTTATTGGATAATTGTGTTACTGTTGAAATGTAACATCGATAAGTGAATCATGCCGTCATGGAAGTGGTTTTGACTGTAACGTCAGAGAGCATATATTCAGATCCTGAATGGTCCTTTATGTGTTAACATCACACTTTTTGTAGCATTAGCCGAAGTTTAAATTCAATATTACTCCTCAGCAGCTTGCATTCGTGAACCAGTGGTGTCATCTCCTCCATTTATTTGCATACTTGTGACCACATAAACTAGTAACGCATACACGGATTGTTCATGATGTAGGAAAAACTGCTGCGTACTTTCAACAGGCAATATATCTGCAGATCCATAAGTGCAGCGTTACCACAATAAATAGGAATGACAAAGGAGAACATCATGCATCCACCAGTTCTGATCCTTTGTGGATTGATCTGACAACACCGCTCGGTCCACAAATTTCCGATGTAATGCAGAGTAAACACACCACAAAATATAGAAGACATCGAGGCTCCCGTATCGTGAAGAAGAGTAATTTTTTAAAGTTAGTTCTTCAGTGCTTTAGACAATCACGCGGGTCCTCCTCCCCATCCTACGTACACGCGCCAATTGTTGTAACCTTCCATATCCAATACGATAATTTGCCATGGCGGCTACATAACTGTTGAGTGTTGGTTATTGCATGGACTGACAACATGTGCCACCCACTATAAGTACCAATGCCTTACATAGAATAACTGATGTAGAATTCTCATCCATTGAGTTAAATCCTTTTTTTATGTGTCATTCATCTACAATGCACTCTAGATTACCCTAAACAGACTTGAACAGTGGTTAACAGATATTACAAAGGACGAGGTATTCAAGACTTCACGTAACAATAAACATACACAAACGTCTCCACTCATTTAACAATCGGAAGTTCATTATTGGTTACTACAGTCATTTGGTATCTTTAAGAATTGTTATTTACCAACAGATGCAATTATGTCCTCATCTAACTTTTTTAACCTCATTCGATAGTTCATATGGCCCGCCTGTCTGTGGGTCAACATGAACTGTATTCAAAATGTGAAGTACAGGCTCAGTTTGGAATTCGAACATATGACCTTGCATTTCACACATGTGACCTATTACTGTCCCAAGATCGAATATTTTTTAAATATATGAAACAAATCAAGGATAGCTTATTTTACCATTGATGAGTATTATTCAAATAACGCTTGAGAAACATAGATTATCCTTTACAATTGATTGTATGTATAAGTAAATTTTACTAACCTCTTCCTATATTATTTTACAACACAGCAAAGATACAAAATAAAATTTCAAGCTTAGTAAAGTAGCAAAAAAGAAAATGTTTTTGCTAAGCAAACATAACCTAACAAAGTTTATCTTTCTGCATTAACGAGTGTTAGGGCTCTTATTCTGGACTTATTCTTAGTACGGTTGCGACTAGTCAGGTTTCCAGCACAGGAACCAAGGTCCAGTCTTAGCTAACATAAGTTTAGTTTCAACTTAATGTAGATTGCGGAGGTTGTCCAGGTGCCCTTGGGTTAGCGTCATAAATAATATTTGAGTGACTGTATTAAGAATGGTACGGCACTGGTTATACAGTGTTGCCTATCTGATGTTTCCTGTGCCGTTAAGCTAACAAATTCAGTAGTTGTTTCAAGGTGGATTATACTGACATCTGAATTATGGTTATTTCTTACCTTGGAAGTAATAGTATAATATTGTATGACAACACATTATATTTTTACTTAAATACTAGCTCAACAACTGTTTCTACAGAAATGAGATTTCAGTGTACACTATAATATAGATCTGCTGACATTTTTTCATTTGCGAATCAAGCGTATTAGTTGTACTCGTATTGGTAAAGTAAAAATAAACGGTACGGTAAAAATCAAAATAAATTAATGTCTTTATCAAAACAATTATTTCTTATAAGCATAACGTGGTAACTTACATATTACAATTCGTATAGAACAGCTTATTACATTTAACATACTCTTTCTAATAATAAATATATAAATATATATATATATAAAAAATAATAAAGTACTAGGAGACACTGTACGTTTCGTCATCTAGTGTCAACGTGCGCGTGTCACCTCGGCCTTCGGGCTCGGTCTATGACTCTTAACCACAATCGTGACTTCAGCAGAATGAGTATTAAATTAGTAGAAATAATATTTATTGTTGTTTTTTAACAACTTTTTGTAATACGTAAAAAACACAGAGGCTTTTAAGCCACACTAAAGGCTGTCTCTCCGATTTAATTAATACCAGTTAATTAATACCAGGCAATCCCTCCTAGAAAGAACGAGCAATGGACACAAATTTACTATGCTGTCTATAGTTAGAATTCCTACTGCATAAATACACGACTGATTATTTTCTGTTTCTCGCTCATATTTCCAGTAGTTGCATTTTCACACACTCGTGTAAAAGCAGCTCAACATAGTTTATACCTTAAGACGAACATTCTTTCCACCACAGACTTTCTGGTGGATTTATACCAGAATACCAGAAACTTGTTTCGACCTTCAAAGATATCATATATTATTTGAGATTTTTGGGAAGCTAGTCAAAGAGTTATTTTTTTCTTTTTCTTTTTTTTCTGTAATTTATGGAATGTCTTGCAAAATGGGAAGTTTTGAAGTAGACAGAATCTTTCTTTTTTAAATCTCTGATAAGTATCTCTTTGCGTCTTCTATTCGGAGGAGTAAAGCTGCACAGCACTGGAAGCCGAGGTAGAGGGGTTGCAATTATGAAACCGCTGATAGCCCTCATCTCTCTATATATATCTGTAAATCAACCTCTCATACATGTGTATTGTTAAACCACGCGGAACGACAATATTGAGCAGTGGAGTAAACCAGGGGCAATGCCTTAGCACGTATTACTTGTGCGTTGGGTCCCCACGATAATTCAGCAAGTTGCTGCACAATGTTAGTTCTGGTCCTCACTTTAGCTGTGTTTTCTGTATGAGACTTTTAAAACAGGGAGATCGATCTAAACTGACTTTTAAGTACTGTGAATTATCAATGTGTTTCAGCCTAACATCATTGAAAAAGATGTTGAACTTTTGATTAGCTAGTCTATTTCTCAGGTGAAAGCAAGTAGTTTCTTTATTTGTTGAATTGAGCTTTAGCTTCCAGGTTCAAAAATAATTATTGAGAGTGGCTATGTCAAGTGTAGTGTTCTTTTAGTTTTTGAAATGAAATGAAATGAAAAATTACTTTATTTTAAAGGCGAGGTTAGGACTGGACAGTCCTCTCTACCACCTAACCTTACACTTTTAACATAATTTTAAATAAAAAAATAAAATTTTAACAAAAACTTAAAATTAAAAATTTTGATATGCCATTATATTGAGTTTTGTGGGCAACATCATCAGAATATATGAATTTTCTTAAATATATGATGGGAATGTCAGCAGAGTATACATTGATTAAAAGAAGAGCAAGAACAGAGCCTTGTAGCAGTCCATCATCCAAGTGCCCAAAAGAACTTTCTCTACGACCCAGGCGAATTTTAATTAACCTGTTGCCGAGGGTGGAATTCATAAATCACAACAATCGAGGACAGGAATTAAATTGTAGCATTGGAGTAATATGTCTTTTCTCCCTACTGTATCATAGACTCCTGAAAGAACTACAAATAATCCTGTCGTTTTATTTTATTTTCAAAATCATTTTCAATTAAAGATGCCATTGAAAGTACCCAATCGCAACAATCCCGACCAACTTGTTAAACGGGGATGCTGTCATAGGTGAGATATTATGAATCAGCTTCTCCAGTAACTTATGGCGGACACTTTAAAGTCCTTCCTTAAGAATAACGTTTATGTCTTATCTTTGAGTATAAATCATATTGTGTTTTTTATATAATATGATGTTATTTTTGTAAATGTATAAAGTAATATAAATGTTCATACAGCAAACAACATTTTACCTCTATAAATTCTAAATCAATTGTAATAATTTAAATGCCTGTTTAAAATGCATTGTTTGTTAAACATTTCTTATCCGCCATATTGAAACAATCTATTGAATAAATAACAGCAGAAATACTATTAGAATAACAATCTATAGAATATTTTGGTGAGTTCAGCATTTCTTATATACATCTTTGTACAATCTTTTTTAGAAATACTTAATTAGTTTATATAAGTATAACATTTAAGTTGCACCTGGAACTTTGATTGACCACTGATTAATTTTATGTCAAAAGTAAAAAGTAGCCTAATTTACATTGCTTATATCAATTTAATAAATTAAGAAATATATACTTTATAAAAAGATCAAATAATTATTTAAATAAATAAATACATAAAAAGTAAATTAAGTTGTAATTATATAAATTCGTACACCCAACATGCTGATTAAAGTTCTAAAATAAATAATAAACACTACTACTAAGTTTTGTGTTTAGTTTTGACGGATGTTAAAAAATAAATTTACTGCTGAAAGTTTGTATAATTTGTAAAATAAAAGTAACACAAATAAAAAGCAGCAGATATAACCTCCAGATCAACTGAAAACACCAGCACCATAATTAACCTGTAACATAAAGTATCAGAAATTGAAACATATGATCATTGAACACTGAACTAGAAATTTAACATTAAAATTAGTAAAAAACTATATTTAAAAAAAAACTCTCTACTCAGTTGAGGAATATTTTGATCAAGTTTAAAAAGTTATTCTCTGTGTACATTTCAATAATAATAAATTAAGTATTTTGCAACTAAAATACGTACAATAATGTATGTTGTTAAATAGTTAATTAAATTAAATAAAAATTTTAATATTACTATTTTAAAATATTATATTTTTTCACTTGTATATTTTATTCTAGGAATAATAATCTTAATAACCAGTTTGTTCCTACTGTTTTGACCCACCCACCCGTAAACGTACAGAGGTACTGACCCACCCACTCACCCGTATACGTACAGAGGTACTGACTCACTCACCCACCCGTATACGTGCAGAGGTACTGACCCACCCACCCACCCGTATACGTACAGAGATACTGACTCAACCACCCACCCGTATACGTACAGAGGTACTGACCCACCCACCCACCCATCCGTATACGTACAGGGATATTGAGGTGGGACTGGCTTTACCTCTTCATAGTGTTAATAAGCAAGGCGATGTGCCATGGCCTGTCTGCATAATGCTGGGTTAGTTAATGGTTTTCTTTACAGATTCATATCTTCTTCATGTGATTAAAGTTAGATGTATTACGGTATTACAACAATGAAGTATACAGATGTTATTCTCAAACGGGACTCATTGTAATATTAGGTATGTGATGATTAGACATTGTCATTGCTATGGACTTACATCACCTATTGTTAAAATAGTATAATTTTGAAACTAAGCTTTTTAGGATGATTTTTCAGCAAACATTATGAGATCAAAAGGTTTATTAAACTTTACTGATAAAACTTTAACTGATTTAATACGGGAATATATAATAAAAAATAAAAAACTTATCAATGAATGACATGAATTAAGGACCTCTTTATTTAATCCATATACAGGGTTGGGCAAAAGTCTGGGATATGTTTATTAATTTCAAAACCATTGAAGTAAATGTAATGAAACTTTGCAGTTATGTACATGTCCCTATACCAAACATTTACACATATTTTACTTGTTTAATGCATAGCCAGGTGATGGTCAATGAAGGAAGTTTTAAAAATTTTAAATGTAAGCTTATCTCTAGTTATGCCTCATTTTTCAGGTCTTTGTTTGTAAAACACAAGAGTATAAACCTGAGGTCAAAAGGATGACGCAGTTAGAAAACACAGCCACTCAAAGAATTTAATGTTAGGGTTGGGCAAAAGTCTGGAATGTATTTATTAATTATAAAACTATTAAAAGAAAAGTAATGAAACTTTGTAGTTATGTACGTGTCCCTACCAAACATATGGACATAGTTTACTTGTTTTTCGCATATCCAGGGGATAGCCCATGAAAGAAATTTTAAAATTTTTTTTTTTTATTTTTTTCTTAAATGTAAGCCTACCTCGAGTTATATCTCATTTTAAAATTCATTTAAACTCAAAGAGTGCAAAGCTGAGGTCAAAAGAATGACCCAGTTAGGAAATATGACCTTTAAAATGAGGTATAACTCGAGGTTGGCTTACATTTAAAATGTTTAAGACTTCCTTCATGGGCCATCACCTGGTTATGAAAAAAACAAGTAAAATATGTCTAAATGTTTGGTATAGGGACATGTACATAAATGCAAAGTTTCATTACATTTTTTCAATGGTTTTGAAATTAATAAATATATTCTAGACTTTTGCCCAACCCTGTATAATATGGAATCCTAAAATAATTGTCAAGTTTCACTAAATATTACTATTATTAACTAAATGTCTTACATTCGATCTGTTAACAGATCTGACAAAAATCAATTAGTACACGTAACCAGTTCGATTTCAAATTCTGTTGAAAAAATGTTTAAAGAGATCAGTTGGTTTCCGTCTGATATTTATTTGTCATTGAAACATTAATTAATGGTAATTTTTTTAGGAAATCGACCATTTCATTAGAACGACTAGGTTCGCTAATGGCATTCAAAACACTCATTTGTAATCCAAATACCTTCAACCACATCCTGATTATCTGTTTATTAAAAAAACTTTAATTCTTTTTTCCAAGAAAACAGGCATATGATAATTTTTTAACACATTTTAGTTCACACGTGTTTATAACATCCGTGGAACCGAACCTAATTAAATATAAACAATTTAGTGTGCCTTGAGAGGTCAGAAGTACCAAGAGAGGAATTAGCCTTTTTCATACACCAGACATGTAAACAACAGATATCTCGGTTCAGTATAACGCCAAAGGATATTGCAGGACTTCCACGACCCAATCTCTCAGTAAAGGGAATCATACCTCAACAGTCAATAAGCCACAAGTTCCCTTCATCAATTAACTACCTATTGCCGGACTAACATGTGGGTCTGTAAAAGGGCCAAGCTGTTTATATAACTATGATAATCAAGACATATGTAACACGTAACCAAGACATACCAAACACGTAATCAAGGCATACCAACACGTAACCATTATATACCCAACACGGAATCAAAACATACCCAACACGTAATCAAAACGTACCCAACACGTAATCAAGGCATACCAAACACGTAATCAAGATATACCAAACACGTAATCAAAACATACCCAACACGGAATCAAAACATACCCAACACGTAAACAAAACGTACCCAACACGTAATCAAGGCATACCAAACACGTAATCAAGACATACCCAACACGTAATCAAGATATACCAAACACGTAATCAAGGCATACCAACACGTAACCAAGATATACCAAACACGGAATCAAAACATACCCAACACGTAATCAAAACGTACCCAACACGTAATCAAGGCATACCAAACACGTAATCAAGACATACCCAACACGTAATCAAGATACACCAAACACGTAATCAAGATATACCCAACACGTAATCAAGATATACCAAACACGTAATCAAGATATACCAAACACGTAATCAAAACATACCCAACACGTAATCAAAACGTACCCAACACGTAATCAAGGCATACCAAACACGTAATCAAGATATACCAAACACGTAATCAAAACATACCCAACACGTAATCAAAACGTACCCAACACGTAATCAAGACATACCCAACACGTAATCAAGATATACCAAACACGTAATCAAGATATACCCAACACGTAATCAAGATATACCAAACACGTAATCAAGATATACCAAACACGTAATCAAGATATACCAAACACGTAATCAAAACATACCCAACACGTAATCAAAACGTACCCAACACGTAATCAAGGCATACCAAACACGTAATCAAGATATACCCAACACGTAATGAAGATATACCAAACACGTAATCAAGATATACCCAACACGTAATCAAGATATACCCAACACGTAATCAAGACATACCAAACACGTAATCAAGGCATACCAACACGTAATCAAGATATACCCAACACGTAATCAAGATATACCTAACACGTAATCAAGATATACCAAACACGGAATCAAGGCATACCCAACACGGAATCAAAACATACCCAACACGGAATCAAAACATACCCAACACGGAATCAAAACATACCCAACACGTAATCAAGATATACCCAACACGTAATCAAGATATACCCAACACGTAATCAAGATATACCCAACACGGAATCAAAACATACCCAACACGTAATCAAAACGTACCCAACACGTAATCAAGGCATACCAAACACGTAATCAAGATATACCAAACACGGAATCAAGATATACCCAACACGGAATCAAAACATACCCAACACGGAATCAAAACATACCCAACACGGAATCAAAACATACCCAACACGTAATCAAGATATACCCAACACGTAATCAAGATATACCCAACACGTAATCAAGATATACCCAACACGGAATCAAAACATACCCAACACGTAATCAAAACGTACCCAACACGTAATCAAGGCATACCAAACACGTAATCAAGATATACCAAACACGTAATCAAGATATACCCAACACGTAATCAAGATATACCCAACACGTAATCAAGGCATACCAAACACGTAATCAAGATATACCCAACACGTAATCAAGATATACCCAACACGTAATCAAGATATACCCAACACGTAATCAAGATATACCCAACACGGAATCAAAACATACCAAACACGTAATCAAGATATACCCAACACGTAATCAAGATATACCCAACACGTAATCAAAACGTACCCAACACGTAATCAAGGCATACCAAACACGTAATCAAGATATACCAAACACGTAATCAAGATATACCAAACACGTAATCAAGATATACCCAACACGTAATCAAGATATACCAAACACGTAATCAAGATATACCAAACACGTAATCAAGATATACCCAACACGTAATCAAGATATACCAAACACGTAATCAAAACGTACCCAACACGTAATCAAGGCATACCAAACACGTAATCAAGATATACCCAACACGTAATCAAGATATACCAAACACGTAATCAAGATATACCCAACACGTAATCAAGATATACCAAACACGTAATCAATATATACCAAACACGTAATCAAGATATACCCAAACACGTAATCAAGATATACCAAACACGTAATCAAGATATACCAAACACGTAATCAAGATATACCAAACACGTAATCAAGATATACCAAACACGTAATCAAGATATACCCAACACGTAATCAAGATATACCAAACACGTAATCAAGATATACCAAACACGTAATCAAGATATACCAAACACGTAATCAAGATATACCAAACACGTAATCAAGATATACCCAACACGTAATCAAGATATACCAAACACGTAATCAAGATATACCCAACACGTAATCAAGATATACCAAACACGTAATCAAGATATACCAAACACGTAATCAAGATATACCCAACACGTAATCAAGATATACCAAACACGTAATCAAAACGTACCAAACACGTAATCAAGATATACCAAACACGTAATCAAGATATACCAAACACGTAATCAAGATATACCAAACACGTAATCAAGATATACCAAACACGTAATCAAGATATACCCAACACGTAATCAAGATATACCAAACACGTAATCAAGATATACCCAACACGTAATCAAGATATACCAAACACGTAATCAAGATATACCACACACGTAATCAAGATATACCCAACACGTAATCAAGATATACCAAACACGTAATCAAGATATACCAAACACGTGATCAAGATATACCCAACACGTAATCAAGATATACCAAACACGTAATCAAGATAGTACCAAACACGTAATCAAGATATACCAAACACGTAATCAAGATATACCCAACACGTAATCAAGATATACCAAACACGTAATCAAGATATACCAAACACGTAATCAAGATATACCCAACACGTAATCAAGATATACCAAACACGTAATCAAGATATACCAAACACGTAATCAAGATATACCAACACGTAATCAAGATATACCACAACACGTAATCAAGATATACCAAACACGTAATCAAGATATACCCAAACACGTAATCAAGATATACCAAACACGTAATCAAGATATACCAAACACGTAATCAAGATATACCAAACACGTAATCAAGATATACCCAACACGTAATCAAGATATACCAAACACGTAATCAAGATATACCAAACACGTAATCAAGATATACCAAACACGTAATCAAGATATACCAAACACGTAATCAAGATATACCAAACACGTAATCAAGATATACCCAAACACGTAATCAAGATATACCAAACACGTAATCAAGATATACCAAACACGTAATCAAGATATACCCAACACGTAATCAAGATATACCAAACACGTAATCAAGATATACCAAACACGTAATCAAGATATACCAAACACGTAATCAAGATATACCAAACACGTAATCAAGATATACCAAACACGTAATCAAGATATACCAAACACGTAATCAAGATATACCAAACACGTAATCAAGATATACCAAACACGTAATCAAGATATACCAACACGTAATCAAGATATACCAAACACGTAATCAAGATATACCAAACACGTAATCAAGGATACCAAACACGTAATCAAGATATACCAAACACGTAATCAAGATATACCAAACACGTAATCAAGATATACCAAACACGTAATCAAGATATACCAAACACGTAATCAAGATATACCCAACACGTAATCAAGATATACCAAACACGTAATCAAGATATACCAAACACGTAATCAAGATATACCCAACACGTAATCAAGATATACCCAACACGGAATCAAAACATACCCAACACGTAATCAAAACGTACCCAACACGTAATCAAGGCATACCAAACACGTAATCAAGATATACCAAACACGTAATCAAGATATACCAAACACGTAATCAAGATATACCCAACACGTAATCAAGATATACCCAACACGTAATCAAGGCATACCCAATACGTAATCAAGGCATACCCAACACGTAATCAAGACATACCCAACACGTAATCAAGACATACCCAATACGTAATCAAGGCATACCAAACACGTAATCATGACATACCAAACACGTAATCAAGACATACCCAACACGTAATCAAGGCATACTAAACACGTAATCAAGATATACCCAACACGTAATCAAGATATACCCAACACGTAATCAAGGCATACCAAACACGTAATCAAAACATACCAAACACGTAATCAAGGCATACCAACACGTAATCAAGATATACCCAACACGGAATCAAAACATACCCAACACGTAATCAAAACGTACCCAACACGTAATCAAGATATACCCAACACGGAATCAAAACATACCCAACACGTAATCAAAACGTACCCAACACGTAATCAAGACATACCCAACACGTAATCAAGATATACCAAACACGTAATCAAAACATACCCAATACGTAATCAAGAAATACCCAACACGGAATCAAAACATACCTAACACGTAATCAAAACGTACCCAACACGTAATCAAGGCATACCAAACACGTAATCAAGATATACCCAACACGTAATCAAAACGTACCCAACACGTATCAAGGCATACCAAACACGTAATCAAAACATACCAAACACGTAATCAAAACGTACCCAACACGTAATCAAGATATACCCAACACGGAATCAAAACATACCCAACACGTAATCAAAACGTACCCAACACGTAATCAAGGCATACCAAACACGTAATCAAGATATACCCAATACGTAATCAAAACATACCCAATACGTAATCAAGAAATACCCAACACGGAATCAAAACATACCTAACACGTAATCAAAACGTACCCAACACGTAATCAAGGCATACCAAACACGTAATCAAGATATACCCAACACGTAATCAAAACGTACCCAACACGTAATCAAGGCATACCAAACACGTAATCAAAACGTACCCAACACGTAATCAAGGCATACCAAACACGTAATCAAGACATACCAAACACGTAATCAAAACGTACCCAACACGTAATCAAGGCATACCAAACACGTAATCAAAACGTACCCAACACGTAATCAAGGCATACCAAACACGTAATCAAGACATACCCAACACGGAATCAAAACATACCCAACACGTAATCAAAACGTACCCAACACGTAATCAAGGCATACCAAACACGTAATCAAGATATACCCAACACGGAATCAAAACATACCCAACACGTAAACAAAACGTACCCAACACGTAATCAAGGCATACCAAACACGTAATCAAGACATACCCAACACGGAATCAAAACATACCAAACACGTAAACAAAACGTACCCAACACGTAATCAAGGCATACCAAACACGTAATCAAAACATACCCAACACGTAATCAAAACATACCCAACACGAAATCAAGGCATACCAAACACGTAATCAAGATATACCCCAACACGGAATCAAAAACATACATAACACTTAATCAAAAACGTACCCAACACGTAATCAAGGCATACCAAACACGTAATCAAGATATACCCAACACGTAATCAAGATATACCAAACACGTAATCAAGATATACCCAACACGTAATCAAGATATACCAAACACGTAATCAAGATATACCAAACACGTAATCAAGATATACCAAACACGTAATCAAGATATACCAAACACGTAATCAAGATATACCCAACACGTAATCAAGATATACCCAACACGTAATCAAAACGTACCCAACACGTAATCAAGGCATACCAAACACGTAATCAAGGCATACCAAACACGTAATCAAGATATACCAAACACGTAATCAAGATATACCAAACACGTAATCAAGATATACCAAACACGTAATCAAGATATACCAAACACGTAATCAAGATATACCCAACACGTAATCAAGATATACCAAACACGTAATCAAGATATACCAAACACGTAATCAAGATATACCCAACACGTAATCAAGATATACCCAACACGGAATCAAAACATACCCAACACGTAATCAAAACGTACCCAACACGTAATCAAGGCATACCAAACACGTAATCAAGGCATACCAAACACGTAATCAAGATATACCAAACACGTAATCAAGATATACCCAACACGTAATCAAGATATACCCAACACGTAATCAAGGCATACCAAACACGTAATCAAGGCATACCAAACACGTAATCAAGATATACCCAACACGTAATCAAGATATACCCAACACGTAATCAAGGCATACCAAACACGTAATCAAAACATACCAACACGTAATCAAGATATACCCAACACGTAATCAAGGCATACCCAATACGTAATCAAGACATACCCAACACGTAATCAAAACATACCCAACACGTAATCAAGACATACCAAACACGTAATCAAGACATACCCAACACGTAATCAAGGCATACCAAACACGTAATCAAGACATACCCAACACGGAATCAAAACATACCCAACACGTAAACAAAACGTACCCAACACGTAATCAAGATATACCCAACACGGAATCAAAACATACCCAACACGTAATCAAAACGTACCCAACACGTAATCAAGACATACCCAACACGTAATCAAGACATACCAAACACGTAATCAAGACATACCCAATACGTAATCAAGGCATACCCAACACGGAATCAAAACATACCCAACACGTAAACAAAACGTACCCAACACGTAATCAAGGCATACCAAACACGTAATCAAGATATACCCAACACGTAATCAAACGTACCCAACACGTATCAAGGCATACCAAACACGTAATCAAAACATACCAAACACGTAATCAAAACGTACCCAACACGTAATCAAGATATACCCAACACGGAATCAAAACATACCCAACACGTAATCAAAACGTACCCAACACGTAATCAAGGCATACCAAACACGTAATCAAGACATACCCAACACGTAATCAAAACATACCCAACACGTAATCAAGACATACCCAACACGGAATCAAAACGTACCCAACACGTAAACAAAACGTACCCAACACGTAATCAAGACATACCAAACACGTAATCAAGACATACCCAACACGTAAACAAAACGTACCCAACACGTAAACAAAACGTACCCAACACGTAATCAAGGCATACCAAACACGTAATCAAGACATACCAAACACGTAATCAAAACGTACCCAACACGTAATCAAGGCATACCAAACACGTAATCAAAACGTACCCAACACGTAATCAAGGCATACCAAACACGTAATCAAGAAATACCCAACACGGAATCAAAACATACCTAACACGTAATCAAAACGTACCCAACACGTAATCAAGGCATACCAAACACGTAATCAAGATATACCCAACACGGAATCAAAACATACCTAACACGTAATCAAAACGTACCCAACACGTAATCAAGGCATACCAAACACGTAATCAAGATATACCCAACACGGAATCAAAACATACCTAACACGTAATCAAAACGTACCCAACACGTAATCAAGGCATACCAAACACGTAATCAAAACATACCCAACACGTAATCAAAACGTACCCAACACGTAATCAAGGCATACCAAACACGTAATCAAGATATACCCAACACGGAATCAAAACATACCTAACACGTAATCAAAACGTACCCAACACGTAATCAAGGCATACCAAACACGTAATCAAGATATACCCAATACGTAATCAAGATATACCCAACACGTAATCAAGAAATACCCAACACGTAATCAAGACATACCAAACACGTAATCAAGACATACCCAACACGTAATCAAAACATACCAAACACGTAATCCCGATATACAAAATATGCAATTTTTGGAAACAGAATGTTTCCACTCCTATTTTTTTTACATAAACAAATAAATGCTGTAATGTTGGGGCAGGAATTAATGTTTATCCTAGTTAGAAGGTTGTTTACTAACAAACTAAGTTGTCTATGACAAATCCAATCACACCATTGTTTTTATCGTTTCATTGTACCTTATGACATTTGTATTTAAATTTTATCAAGTATTTTAATAATATTTATCCAAGTTGGAACAAATAAAATACCGGAATTTTAACCAATTTTACTGTGTATTAACTTTACACTTTAATTACTCAAAGACCCGTTATTGTATCCTATTTATATTTTAATTTAATTGGTCGGTAGCGTAGTTGGTTCAATCCCAGCTTCATGTGTTAAAGGTTCTCAGGTCGATCCCAATCAGAGTCAATACATTTTGAGAAGGATCAGCTGATAATCACCAGCTGTTCATTTGTCATTGGGCTATTAATTAATGACACTTTCTAAGGAATAGTCGGCCTTCGTTTGTAACAATGACTGCATTCGCTCATCTACACTCATCACACTCATTCGAAATCCATATTCGCCCATATCTTGACGATCGGCGTCTTATGAATAAATAAATAAATAAAATAAATAATATGTGGTTGAGAAGGATGTTTTCTATAATTTTTATAAATTTCACAATTTTAAACTCTCAAAAAAAATATCAAATTTGAAACAACGTATTTTTTTGGCTTCTAGAAGCCGTAAAATGTAAAACTTGGTCATGGTGTAATCCTTATAAAATGTTTAGTTATGATACATTACTTATATACTCCTAAGTAAATGCTATGATTTTAAATTGATTTAAATCAATTTAAAGTCACTTGAAATGAATCAAGTTAAATCAATTTAAATTTATATAAATCGCTGTATTTACTTAAGCAAAAAAAGGTAATGTATGGTAATTAAACATTTCATAAGGATTACAACGTAATTAATTTTACAAACTCTAGAAGCCAAGAAAACGCTCTTGTAGTAAATTAATAAGAATTGTTTGAGAATTTAAATTCTGAATTTTATAAGAATTATAGGAAACATTCCTCTTAACCACGTATCAAAATATGAATGCGATACATTAACAGTTTTTTGAGTTGCTAAAATTCAATCTTCGCTCCATATAAGTGTAACACGATTAAAGTAGAAGTTGGCACGTTTATTTACTATGGTGAAGTTACACCGAGTTTACGTGTATCAAATTTATTTGCTAATTCCATCATCAAGATATTCATAATCTATTTTACCATAAAGTATTAAACTTAATCAAGCCAAGATTATGTAAATAAATATGAAATATAAATTGTTATTCAAACAAAGCGAAGAATCTAATGTTTACTCCTCCTGCACTTAATGTAAAATTGGCATGACATTTCTGGCCAATATGGCAGTTTGTAAGCTAAGAACTATTGGGTGATGAATGTGCTGTGTGGCAAATATTAAGTATAATAGATTTTTTAATTGTTTATAGTCCCAATGGACCAGGAAAAGATCCTGAAAGTGTCTTGTCTGAACCATTTCTACAGAGCTAGTAACAAACTGCTGTCCGAATGAAAACGTAACTCCCACAATCTGAAACTATCCATCACGATTCTACTACGTGCGTATTTTTCTGTAATACTAAGTGCGTAGTAAACAGTAGTACGTAGGCTCAATACGAGCATCTGCCTTTCCCAAGTAGTGACTTAGTTGACTTTAGCAGTCCCCGCAATGTCACGCTCTTCCGGAATACAAATCAGCTGACGAGTCACACCTACTCTGTTTACTTCCGATATAGAAAGTTACAAAGTGAAAACTTTGTTTGTTATTAGCAACACTCATCTTTTTTTTAGAAAAATTAACTTCCAAAACAGTGTGCTTTGTGTAATAGAGTTACTTGATGTATATATATATTTCCTGTACTAATTTTTATCTATTTTTTATCAGTGGTCTTGTTATTCTTTTATTAGTCTTATTTTCGGATTCAACCGATATCTTTAAGTTTCAATCATAAAACGTACAACTCAAACATTAATCTAATTCAAGATAATACTGTATCTTGAAAATACGAGTTTTTCTACAAATATTTGGGTTGGTTTTTGGTACTAATACAACTAAGTTAGTCTACATTCAACTAGAAAAAGTGAGAGGGAGAACTTTAACTGAAAATTAGTGCATTAAAAAATGTTATGAGGAATTGGTGATTCATAATTGACTCATTTTGAGATAAATCAGCGTTTCAAAAGTGTCATTTTGGATATCACACCAGGCATTGATATTTCGGAACTAATTTGTCAGTGTAAAAAATGTAGCAAATATAAAAATGTTAAATAGCTTAACTTACTGCAGTGGTATGATATAGTTTAAATTGTTTCACGTACCGTACTATTGTATGTTTAGGCCTATATTGGATTAAACTTGTGATAAGTGAGGTTATTCGTCTTTTACTTTTATAAAAATGTAAAATGATGTCTAATGAACTATTTATAATATACCAATACGGTTTTATTGTTGTTAAATGTTTCTCACACAATAAGACTCTGTCAAAAAATAATGAGGATAATACCTTATAACATACCAAAATAAAAAAGATAATGGAAACAAATATTTCAAACATAATAGGTATGTATTTGTTTTCACTACTATCTTACCGGTGAAAAAATTCTAAATTAACATACCAGGTTATCTAAGATCAATATATAATTATTACAAACAATTCACTGACCTATGTTTATTATGACCATTATTTTCTGATAGTTAGCTTTTTATTTTTAGAAGTAAATATTTTTATTTCAAATATGGTAACATTATTTTTATTACTGAATATCCAATATAAGTGTTTTTGTAATACTTAGATAAACAAAATACTTGTTAGGTAATTTTAGGCAAACGCATTTACGGTGCAAGTGTGTCTAAACCATTGATGTTAGATGAATTTAAGGCGTTAACTATTGGTATAGCAAATATTTTAAGGCGGGTTAAAAACATAATTATAGCAATATCCAAGACAAATGTAACAGTAAGTATTCATTATAATTTAAAAATAACTTTTTTTCAAGGAATAAGACTTTTATAAAATTTATTATTTTATAAATTTAACAGTGGGTTTACCAAATAAGGCATAACATTTTATCATTCCTAAACTGCAATAAATATTGCTATATTATTTCTATGGTTGATTTTTACTTATTTTTGTTCAATAATTTTCCATAGGAGTATAGCTAAGCTTAAAAATATTTAGATTGTACTGTTCCTAGATAATTGAACGTCTCATTACCGTATGTTCAACTATGAACTATTAAAAATGTGAATATAAATTGCCCTGATATCTTATATTAAGAACGCATAAATAACGATAAATTAGACTGTCAAAAGAAATTATTGCCCATAACAATAACATGGTATGTTTGGAGGAGGTGGGTCTATCTTCGAACATGGGTTCTGAATAGCCTAAATTCGCTTCAAACATGTATAGAATTATGATACAGTTTCGTTAAAAATCTGTACTCAAAATTTCCCCTGAGAAGTGAATATAAGGAGCATTACCAACAAACAAATAGATATAAAGTCAGGCAGAAGATAAGGTTAAACTCTTGGTGTAAAAAATAAGTAAATATCCAACAATTATTCTATTTTAAGCAATGTTCAGGAATACATTCAGGAAAACCTGTGGTTCTCGTCTATAATATCGATTATAACGTCGCTGGTGAAAGAAACCATAATAATGGCTTTTTAAAAATATATTTATTCCTACAACACTACAACAGTACTAGAAAAATAGTTTTTAAAGTCATAAAATAATAATATTATTTGTACTGGAATACTCATTCGTTTTTACTGTGCATCAACTTTACACTTTTATTACTCAAAACTTCGTCATTCTATCACAATCGTATTTTAATACGTATTTGACAAGAATGTTTTCTGTAAGTTTTATAAATTTCTGAATTTTAACTTTTCGAAGAAAAAGGTTTTTATCAATTTTCTGAATCAACATTTTCTTGGCTGTTATGATTGTAAAATTAATTAATTGGTCACTTTGTAATCCTTATGAAATAAATAGCTAAGGTACGTTACTTTTATATTCCTAACTAAATACTCTGATGTAAATTTATTTAAGCAATTGAAAAATTAACAAATTAAAGTGATTTTTAATTTATTTAAACCAATATAAATTCACTGCATTTACCTAAGCATGTAAAAGTATCGAATCGTAACAACACATTCCATAACATTACCACGTGACCGAATTATTAATTTAATGTCATCTAGAGGCCGAGAAAACGTTGTTTTATGAAATTAATAAAAATCTTTTTCTTGAAAAGTTTAAATTCTGAATTTTATAAAATGTATAGAAAAAAGTCCTGTCAAAGAAATACTAAATTATGAATGTGATACATTGACAGGTTTTTGAGTAATGAAGTTGAAATACGTTTTTTGTCCCAATTAAGATAAAAATTATAGTAAAATTTTAAAATGCATATCATCCATCATGTAATAGTTTTTTAATTAGAATAATACGCGTTGGTACATATACAGTACAAGTAAACGTCACACAACACAAATCCACCACGAAATAAGAACAAAATGTACAAATATATCACAATACAAACACAAAATGCACAAATATTATCACCATTTTACTATTACCATAGTATTTGTGCATTTTGAACTTGTATTGTGATATATTTGTGCATTTTGTGCTTATATTGTGGTGGATTTGTGTCGTGTGACGTTTACTTGTATTGTATTAAGTAATATCGTATAGCTGAACTAGAAGAACAATAGTGGTTGGATTTTTTATAGGCCTCTTATTTTTTAGGAAACTACTTTCAAACTATGTTACTCATATTTGGTCGGTAGCGTAGTTGGTTCAATCCCAGCTTCATGTGCTAAAGGTTCTCAGTTCGATCCCAATCAAAGTCAATACATTTTGAGAAGGATCAGCTGATAATCACCGGCTGTTCATTTGTCATTGGGCTATTAATTAATGACTCTTTCTAAGGAATAGTCGGCCTTAGTTTGTAACAATGACTACATTCGCTCATCTACACTCATTCGAAATCCATATTCGCCATTATCTTGACGATCGGCGTCTTATGAATAAATAAATAAAAAAAAAATAAAAAATAATTCTGTGCCGACAGTAGAGCTTGCTGCTTTTTTATACAATGGTGACCAGGCGTCCCGTAAAAACGGGATTGTCCCGTTTTTTCACAGATGATCACAGTGTCCCGAGAAAGCCTCTCGGGACGCCTAAATGTCCCGTATTTACGTTAGGTAGGCTTAAACATCATCAATTCCCTATTATTTCCTTAACTATTATTTAATATGTAAGTGGCTGTGTCTTATTATCTAATAATATCATTTGGAAAATCCAAGTAGTATATAATTTCAAAATGGAGTGTTGTGGTTTTTTTAAAATTTGTCTTAGAACAGACAGAAATGTCAAAGATGGCTGGAACAAATGCTAAATATTTCAAGGGATCTACTAACTCTTTTAACATTTAATATTTTTCATAGAATATACTTTGTTCTAAATTATCTGATACCTAACTTTGTTGTTTAGTAATCTCCTAATAGGGGTTTTAATCAATAAACCGTTTATGATTTACTAAGTCATGCTTCAAATTTAAAACCAAACCTCAAATTTAAATGAAGTTGAATGAAAGTGGAATAATTGAAACTATATTGAATATTGAAATTAAGTTCATTATGTCATGCTGGAATATAGCTGTGTGTTTGGAGTTGTTTCATATTTTAAGTACAGCATTTTTTACAATATTTATCTATAAAATTAATAGTAGGGAGGAAGGTACTGTTGAGGGGGAGTCCTTGAGTAAACAGGTTAGGCTTTTGCCAAAACCATTTTCCTTTGAGGATCTGAGACCCAAAGCTTCATTAGAGTATTAAAATATGTTATATTTAGCAAAAATTTAGCGTCCAAGCCGCTAGGCTTAGGTATAATTTTGACACCCATAAATTTGTGTTAAAATTATAGGTGTCCCATTTTTTCCAGTTGAAGATCTGGTCACCCTATTTTATACCAAAGTTCAGTTCGTTGTCGAACTAAGTAAAGATAAACGCGCACTTCCTGATCAACTCAGAGAGGATCCTCAAGTATCTTATTTATGTTTATTAGGCCGAAATGCCTAACTAGCTTAAGTAGGCTGTTTAAAAAGGGAAGAAGACGTTTAATGCTTCTACTGTAAGCTGGATATTGTTCCCTTAACAAGCACAGTAAAAACGTACAAATCAACAGGGCTCTGACACATTCAATATTTCAATTTTCCTAAGGGGCACCTTTTGTTTGAAACCCCCCTCTTGTGTGCCACGGAAACATACTTATTTTACTTAGTTGTGAACAACAAATGTTGAGAACTACTGATATAGACTGAGAAGTTGTATGCTCCTTCATTATTAATATACTATATCAGTAACAAGCCTGTTTATAGTGTGAAACGAAAAGAATGCGCTGTTAGTTACCAAACTACTCACTTTAATGCATTGGTTTTATAAACAATCGTTTAGATGGTTTGATATATTTGATTAATTGATTAAAATAATGTATTTATTTAATGATAAACTAAATGCTGTCATGTTATCACTTGAAGGTTGGCTAACGCTGATAGCTGTTCAACAAAATATGTTCAAAAGTGTATAATACTCCAATTTACCATTTATTATATTCACTACATGGTACTAATTCTATATTTAAGCAAAAAAGTAGTAAAATTAATTTATATTTTTCGAAAGTTTTTGGTAAATAATTTAATTGGGACAGATAGCATATTTTAAAAAAATAATTAACTTGTTATCATATTTAATTATTATTATATGTTTAAATTTATTTATTTTATTTTGTTTAGTCTATGATTATAACGCATATATAAGTGGTTTAGGTAATTTCAACACTTAGCGTCTTCATTTACCAAATACTTCATCTACTGTGGTGCACCATATTTGCGTTGACGTAAAATGTAGGCAGTATGTTCTTAAACGCGTACTAGAGTCAGGACAAATATTTTTATTCTAAATCTAGAGAAAATAATACGTTTGTATTAATAATTATTTTTAAGTATCGTAGTCTCTTTATTTAATTATAAACTAACTTCTTAGCACATTTAATTATTATCATTATGTGTTTAAATTTATAATCGCAACAAAGCTAGACATTGATTATAATGGGTTTAGATGATTTCAATACACCTTTATTTATAAAATATATTTCTAACTAAAGTCACTATATTTTCGATCCACTTAAATGAAGACAAGGAACTGTTCCTATACTAAGGTCATAAAAAATATTGTCATTCATAAACTATATATGCATATATGTATATATGTATATATACATATATGTATATATATATACTTTTGTTTAATACGTTTCTGCTAGTCATTTGTGATGTTTAATTATCATTATCATAAGAACATAATCTGACAAATACACTTCATATAGTTATTGGTTCAAACAGTGTATTTTCCTATATCTACTTAATTGTTTGTATTTCTTACATAATAATTTTAGACGATTTTTTTTCATTTAATGAACATCACTAATTTTCAGACAGTTTTGTTCCCAATAAATAAAAGGGGTTCTTTTCATAGGAAAAATTGAAACAAACCACTAAAAGAAGACGTATTGTTGAGAAAATATTAATTATCTAAAGGACAATTTTACTCGTTTGAAAAGAACTTTCCAAACAAACATTAAATAATTACAATATAATTTACATAACTGTCTCAACATTGGTTTTATGGGTGTAAATATTGCTCATCATGATTAGAAAAATATTGTTCTAGTTGTGGATTACTGAGTTGTGGGGTTTAGGGAAGTCACAACAGATGTACCAAATTAAGGCACATGTAAAGGGAATTAGAATGTAATAAAACACACTTTAATGCAAATTAATGTAAGAGAATCGCATCCAGCTGTGTCATGACCAAATCATTCCGGAGGGAACATTGCACTGACCTTTATATTAAAACAAAACCCTGTTCTATTTGAGTTTGACCTTTACATGGTTATACAATTTGCTGGTATCCAAAAACAAAACAGAAAAGTTAAACAGAAATCTAGGTTTTTAGCATAACTTTTAGTCGACTATTTAACTTGTGTAGATTCCGTTTAATGGCATCTGAAAACTCCTGAAGAAAACTTTAGAAAATATTCCTTAAGAAATTGATTTGCTACAACTGGTTGAATCATGGTGTATATAGATTTTTTTTCATGAGTTAGTTCTTTTTTTTAGTGATAGAAATGTCATATACATAAATATACTCGTATGCATAAATATACTCGTATACATAAATATACTCGTGTGCATAAATATAATCGTATGCATAAATATACTCGTGTACATAAATATACTCGTATACATAAATATACTCGTGTACTTAGATATACTCGTATACATAAATATATCCGTATGCATAAATATACTCGTATACATCAATATACTCGTGAACATAAATACACTCGTATTCATAAATATACTCGTATACATAAATATACTCGTATACATAAATATACTCGTATACATAAGTATACTCGTATACATAAATATACTCGTGTGCATAAATATACTCGTATGCATAAATATACTCGTGTACATAAATACACACGTATACATAAATATACTCGTGTACTTAGATATACTCGTATACTTAAATATATCCGTATGCATAAATATACCTGTATGCATAAATATACCCGTATGCATAAATATACTCGTATACATCAATATACCCGTGAACATAAATATACTCGTATACATAAATATACTTGTATACATAATAATGTTATAATAAAAAATAATAACTGAGCACCCTTAAACAATTTTTTTTTATTTCTTTTTATCAACACGAACGGTTTCGGCATTTATGCCATCTTCATAGGTATATATGTGGTTCCTTTTCAAAATTGTTACAAAACAAATAAACAAATAAATAATTATCATAAAGAAAACATATGTTAATTTAGTAAATATTTTTGATTTGGTGGTTACTTGTCATTGTGTGTGTTGTTTCTTATATGTATAATTGTTTCGAATATTGGGTTTCTTTTTTGTGTTAACATGGTGTTAGTTAAATTGTTGTGACTTTCTTGGTTGTGTTTATAAATTCAAGTTCTTGAGAATCTGGTTTTTTTCCTTTTTTAACCGAATTTTAGAATTTTCATGTTGGTTTTCATATTTGTGTATACATAAATATACTTGTATACAAATACGAATTGTGTTTATCAATATATTGAGTATCCCTCATTTGAGGCAAATAATATGCGTCTGCTAAATTTGAAAATAGAACTTTAAAATAATAGTTAAAAATAATTATTAATCGATAACCATTAATATGATAAAACAATCAATTTTCTCGTGCTAATAAAACGAAGATTTTATTATATTTTCAATGTGAAGGTGGAGACCATACAACCATGTTGTAAGTAAGTACTATGCATGCAACTGTTCAATTTAAAGAGAGATCACGGTTGTAGTGTTCCTGGTTAGACCGTTGTTATGGATACATACACAATCAATTCTGTGATGTCTCTAGTAAGCAACTGTAGCATGAAAATGTCTTGATATTTAAAACATTAAATTTTGTTGGTAACTAAAAGGTTTCTAGTAAACATATTCCTTGAACACAGCATAGAAAGAAGGTCTAGTTTGAAAATAGTAATGATGTCCCTAAAATCTTAATCAATAATAATGGATAGCCATTTAATAGGTTCAGAAGGTGAATTTGGTATATTTTTTACGTAATTTTCATTAATACTCTAAAATATCTAGTGGAAAAGTTTCCTAAAATTAGGCATTTTATTTAGCTTTGGTGCCAGTTAAATTTCACTGCGAATATCAATTTCAACAAAAGTAAAATAAAAATAAGTAAATTCTTCATTTCTTTCGGTAATTTGCTAAAATAAAAATATTGTTATCAAACTTAATTCAATAAGTTTGCTACAACAGCCATTTCTTTTTCTTTTTACTAATAGTTATTCAAGGTAAGAAACCTGGCAGCAGTAACGGATTGTCCTTTTCTCCCACAATGCGCTTGAGGCAACCCTGAGACGGAAGGAGCTGTTACTTCTACGTAACGTTACTGCGCTATTCACACGTAAATGTAACTATCAGGTCTAAGCAGATTATATTAGTTAGTAACATTAGTTTTTATTTCTACGTGTATTTTAATGGACAAACCAGATACTATCCTCTGACTTTACTCGTCTGGGAATATAAACAAATTTGAAACTTTAACTGTCCCGCTCATGGCAAAAGTGTATTTATTATACCTCATGTAAAAGATGGAAAGGATTTGTGTAGATAATATTTCCGGTCAGCGAAATGACTTATTTTGCATATCCTACTATTGAACATAGCAAAAATATATTTGATTAGGAACAATGTATAGCGAGTTGATGCCTAAGAGTGGTGGACAGATCACATTGACGTTCTCTGCAGCAAAGTGAGCAGTGACATCTTTTCTCCAACACCCGCCCATACAGGTACGTTAGTACTGAGCCACCCACCCGCACATACACCTACGGTGGTATTGACCCACCTATCCACAAAATATGAAAATAAAATTAATGATAAAATAATGCTCAAAAATAACCTAAAACTGAGACAACGATTCACGTGTCCTCTCTAGTGATAAAGCAAAACAAAAAAGTATAGGTTAATGAGCTGATTCGTGAAGCAGTTTACTGATACCGTACAAGTCCTGTGCTTGTATGAGGTGGTATGCCGTAATACAAAACATCTGTCTTGTCTCTCCGGAGCTGAACTAGGAGAAGACCTATTTGAGTGGCTTGGCGGGTTTTGTTAAAAGCACAATTACAGTACTCAGTTTTTTTGTCTTGGCAGGCATCAGGCATTTTATCGATTTCCCTCTATATTTACTTTATTGATCATAATGCACCTAATGTTCTGCATAATAATAGCTTACTCCTATATGTGTAAGCTAGGAGACCCTTAAAAGCTGCTCTTCTCCCCACCTTTCACACATCCAACCACCCATACCCGTACAGTGGCATTTACCTAGCTACCCACCCATTCACATGCAGTAGTACTGTCCCACCCTACCACCCATACCCGCAGAGTGGTATTTACCTAGCCACCCACTCATTTACGTGTAGTAGTACTGTCCCACCCACCTACCCATACCCGCACAGTGGTATTTACCTAGCCATAGTACTGTCCCACCCACACACCCATAACCGTACAGTGGTATTTACCTAGCCATTCACCCATTTACGTGTAGTACTACTGGTCCACCCAACCACCCATACCCGTACAGTGGTATTTTCCTAGCCACCCACCCATTCACGTGCAGTAGTACTGGCCCACCCACCCACACACACACGTACAGAGGTATTCACCCACCCTCCCATCTACAAACGTACAGTGGTACTGGCCCACCCACCCACCCATACCCGTAAACTGGTATTGACCCCCCTCCCCCATTCACAGTTGCGCAGTGGTTTGTGTATTCAATACATGCGTACGTGTATGAGCGGGTGGGTGGGTCAGACCATCATACCTGTATGGGCGGGTGTTGGAGCAAAGATGCGACTGCTCATTTTGCTACAGAGATAGTCAATGTGATTTTTTTCCACAAATGTTTGCTATCCATCATTAACTCGTGATTTTGTATGAATTTAGTAGCCTTGATGTTACGGAATTGTGAGATATCTTCTTTCATCCGGTCCCCGTTGTGTTGTCTTGTTTTGGATTCATTGAATAGAACATGAAGTTTTTTAATGCTCTTCCCCTTAACACACACCCACGTAGGTATTTATGGTACCTTATGATCCAAAAGTTAAAAACATGAAAAAGCTTAAAATATGTTGTAGCATTTGTTGTAAATAGTATTGTTGCTTGTAATATTTAAAATGATAACATTTAAATCTCATGATTCCATCTGAAACCGTTATATACAATTATATACATACAATTTGTATCATTAAAGCTTTTTAACTGAGGCAGATAGGCTTATAAGCAATAACTACAGTTTTAAGTGATTAAAATCAAGACATCGTTCCCATCGCTTACTTAGACAAGCCCAGTTTTCGCTCTTAGGCTCTTCAGGCCAACGGCTTAGCGTGACTTGCACTACGAGAGTTGCACAAAAGTGAAAAGTCAAGATTTGCTTCACGAAAAACGCTGAAAACTTTGAAGGTTTATATTTCAAAGATTCAGTCCGTAATAATGATCGTATAGCAACACTTAAAGTGTCGTTTGACAGGTGAATAACTGTAAAAGTGGACCATAAGTTGATTTTTGTGAAAAATTTAGTATCTCATAATTGTTTAAAGAATGGTTTGTGAAACTTTAAATGTAGTTATTGATTACTTTAAATTTTAAAAACTCATGTTATCATCTTGTGGTCCACTAGATTGGACATTTAATAAATCATATAATGTTCACACAATAATAAACATGAACCGAACAGTTGAAATAGAACATCATGTTATAGCCCGCTGACGGTAAAATTGTATGTCTGCTTTGAATTGGGCTGTCCACTTCCTAGCAGTGGTTTTGAAAATGAAATTAAATGAAAAATGGCTTTATTGGAGGCGAAGTTAGGACTATAGAGTCCTCTCTACCACTTAACCTCAGATAAATAATACAACTTAAAATAGATAAAATAACATCATATTAAACTCTACACAATGCAATATAAAACTATTTTATATAAAAATAACAAAAATTAAAAGATTAATTAATCTAATAAAGCTAATCAATACAAAAGAAATTGGTACTAACTATTCCAATTGAAGAGTAAAATTCAAAATAAAGAAAGAAAAAACGCTTTAAAGACACTATCACCCATTTATAACTTACTCACACCCCACATAGCCCCCGCAAACCACCAGCCCACCGCCACTACAGATCCCCCTCAAATGACCTTTAACTTCCACCCCGAAACGAGGGTAACCTTCGATTATTTTGATGCTGTCAGGGAGCGCATTCCATAGGCGACAAGCTGTTACAGTGAAAGATTTGTTATATAAAGTAGTACGATGTACAGGGACTGATAATATTGATGCCCCCTGACGAGTATTTCTAGAACTTATTTCGTTCATGAACCTGAAACGCTCGGACAAGTAACTGGGATTTTTTGTTTTTTAAATCTTGTGAATCAGTAATAGTAAATGATACTCACGAAGCTGTTTAAGCTTCAGAATAGACAGTTGATTGAAGAATGGCGTAACGTGATCATAACACCGTATATTGAAAATAAATTTTATACAATAGTTCTGCGCACGTTGAAGCTTGTCCGAGAGCTTAACAGTCATGTCACTAGTTACGATGTCACAATAATTAAAATGAGGCAAAACAAGTGTCTTGACCAGCATCACTTTAACGTTAAATGGAAGAAAAGATGCATAAAGTTTCAAGCAGTGAATGCCAGCAAACACTCGAATGCACGTAGTCATAATCTGATCAGTCCAATTCAAAGTCCTACCCATGACAAGACCAAGATTCTTTACTTTGTCTTCTCTACAATAATCTAAAGTAGAGTTATTTAGTTGAAGCTTAGGAAATGTGTCAATATTAACTTTAGAAATTAGTCTTGGGTGTCCAATGACAATTGCTTGTGTCTTTTGTTCATTAAGCTTCAATCCATGTTTCAAGAAGAAAGTGCATCGATGTCACTGTTTGTTCTAGAAACAGCTCTTGCCATCTCAGAAATAGAGAAGTGTTGATAGATTTGCAAGTCACCTGCATATAAGTGGTAGGAGGAATATCTTATGTGATATGTAATATCATTTATATAAAGAATAAACAGTAGTGGACCCAACACTGAACCCTGAGGAACTCCTCTGGAAACATGTCTCCATTCAGACATACCATCATTAGTTTTTAAACACTGCCTACGGCCAGATAGATAGGACTCGACCCAGCCAACACTACCATCAGTTAGACCATATTTTTTTTAAATTTTATTGTAAGAAGAGGTTGATAAACACAATCGAAAGCTTTTGAAAAGTCAAAAAGTGTTAACAATGTAAGCTCTCCATTGTCCATAGCTGCACGGATATCTTCTGTAATTTTAAGAAGAGCTGTTGTAGTAGTATGAAATTTACGGAAACCAGATTGAAATTTAGATATTAAATTCCTCAATATAATATGAGAGTTGCGTATGGACAATTCTTTCGAGACATTTCGAAAGAGCAGGGAGAATACTAATGGGTCTCAGATCAGATGGTGATACAGGATTCACAACTTTTTGAAGGGGACAGACTATAGCTGATTTCCATGCAGTTCGGAAGATGCCGGTCATTAAGGAAGTATTGAAAATAGCAGTGATTATTGGAATTGTAACGGGTAAAGTTATCTTTAAAAATTTAATAGGAAGACTATCTGCCCCAACTGCATTACTAGATGTTCACATTATAGACTTCAGAACATCACGCTCAGACACTGCTTTAAATGAAAATTGAATTTCTGGTATAACAATGGGAGAATTCAGAACCTCAATAGAGTAGTTTTTGGCATCAGAAACATTCACAGGAATATTTACAAAAGGGTAATTAATAGTATTGAGATCGATATTGATATGTTCAGGTTTATTGGGTTTTCCAATTCCCAGCTCCTTAATTTTGGACCATGTAAACTTCGTAGACTTAGAGTTATTAAGTGAATTGTAATAGTACCTAATCTTAGAATTGCGTATTTGTTGTTGAACTTGATTTTTTAGTTTTTTATAGACTGACCAGGTTTTCGCAGTTTGGGAAACACTCACCGCGAATACAGCTCAAGCCGGCGTCATGGTAGCCACAGAAGCCCCTCAGCTGCGGCCTGTTCTTTTTTTCTAGTTCTACATAAAGCTATTAAATAGGGTCCCACTTGATGGTCATCATTCACGTTTCACCACTCACATTAGGTAAAATTCAAGTTTTATCTAACTGGCTTCTTTAGTGAGGTAAATGGAATTATGATTTTTCTATATTACAGTACATTAATCATATGACAGCTGCAGAGATTCCTTTAATTTAAGAAACTAATTAAATAAGTAAAAAACAAAAGTAACGTCTAAAACAATTTTAACTTCATAATTTTTCCAATTGCTACCAATATCTGTCCCGTCGGACAACCTTAACTACAATAAATACGATGGAAATAAAACAACTAAATTTTAGTTCATTTTTAACCAGCCTGATGATTGAAATCAAAATTTAATTGATACAACACAACATAATGTATTCTCTCTAAAAAAGAATGTATTCTCTCTTTTAAATTTCCATATTATTAAAGTTGTTTTCATAAATCACATTTTTTTCAATTCGCAACAAAATTGAAACCGTGTAAGTACATAAAAACAACTATAACCTCTAAAACAAGTTTAACTTCGTAATTTTTTAAAATTACCAGTTTGACCTACCTGTACAACTTCCATCTTCCTGTCTGAGAGTCGTTACATGTATTGTTATATCACGGCATTAAACAAGTTTCTTACAGAAAGGACACGGGCATTTGTTTTGACCTTAATCGCTATGCAACACTTCACAGGAAATGACTGCTACAGTTGGAGATTTATTAGAATGGTCATACGTTTCAGTCAGATAACCAATAAAAGTCTTCTTATTTGTCAATATCTTCGTATCAAAAAAAAAGACCAAGTTTATAGACGTTTAATATTTTTAGTGAAAATATATATTGTGTATCCGATAATCAAACATAACCTCTTACCACTTCACGAAACGCAGTTCTGAATTCATCGAACTGATATTTGGCACAACATTATTCAGTATAATTTATCGGTTGAGTTTTCTTATTCAAATCCAACCGACTGAAATATTCGTCAGTAATCTTTAAATATCCTACGTCAACTTGTATACGTAGTATTTTCACCATATCTAGTTTTCAAATATAATACAATTTTTTTATATTTACAAGGTCGCAGTCAATGCGTGTATTGGGGATTTGAACTTTCGACCTTGGACTCCGCACGAATAAGTCCGCACTGAGCTGCCACGCTAATTAATTTCAAAATATGTTAATAATAGTAGTAGTTTTTGAGTGGGGAAACATTACTGAAATTACCTTTAACACCCGAAGGCAAACTGGTTACTAAACATTAATTCTAGCAACTTAACGAGCACTTGCCTTTGTTTATGATTTAAATTTTTTATGACATTAATAAAGCAATTGTAATAAAACATATTGTTGTAAGCTTCTAGAATTACGTGGAACTATGTCCTTGCAGTTTTTTGGCCTTCGAGTGTTCTGCATTTTTGAAATAGCAACTACACACTGACATTCACATTTCCCACTGTTCAAAATCTTATAAGGTCATCCCAAGGACTCACAGCTGATGTCTATCATGTCAGGAATAGATAAGACCTTGTAGTTTTCTATGGTTATTTTATGTTCCCTTGATTGTTTATAACCAGTAATTATCTTCAAGACGTAATATTAACTAAATTATTAGCAATTTCGACGTTATTACTCATTCATCTTTTAATGTGTTTTTACTTCATACTCGTTTTACGATACAAATAGCTCTACCACAGTTAGTTACGTTTTCTTCTTATATGCCGTTTTCTAGATTCACCAATTAAATCAATCCCTCTCAGCTCGGTCGCTGACGTTTAAAAGCCATTTCAAAAACAGCAGCTAAAATTAAAACCAGGGCAAATTGCTGGAACAACTTGGGGAGCCAACTCACACATCCTGCGTACTACTGCTTTTTCACTGGTTTATTCAGCTGCTGAATACAGTGGCTCCCGTATGGCTAAATAGCGCACATACAAAAGCGATTGATGTCCAACTTAATAGAGCTATTAGAGCTATTAGTGGTACTCTCATGGCAACTCCACTACCTTGGCTCCCGGTGCTGTGCAATATAGCTCCTCCAGAAATAAGACGACAGGAGGCACTACGTAAAGAATTCAATAAGATCTTGAATGCCCCGTACCTCCCCATTACCCAGGATCTCCCACGTCAGAACGGTCGCTTAAAATCTCGAAACCCACCTCTACGTACTGCTTTCCAGTTGATCAGATAAAATCTCTCACCCAATACTAGTTGGGCCATAGCGTGGAACAGTGATGGACGAAATAAGTTCCTTATTAACTAACCGTCAATTTAGGTTAGTATATTGTAGGTGGGATGGACCTCCCTCGTAGGGAGTGGACGTTATTGAATAGGTTCCGAACTAGTGTGGGCAGATGAAAATACTGGAAATATGAATAAGGATTGACAGTAGATCAGTCATGTGATTGCGGGGAGTGTAACCAAACAATGGATCACATAGTTTTAGAGTGCCTTTTGCGCTACTTCACGGAGGGATTAGCTAGCATAAATATAATCAGTGGGGCGGTCTTAAATGGCTAGATGGATTGGATTTAGCTTTGTGACAGGAGATCATTTATTATTTATTTATCTATTTTTAATTTTTATTATAAAATAATTACTTTTGGCCTTTTTCCTAATTATAAAACTTAGTTTTAAGATCATTTTAAATTACAAAAAAAATTATCTGGAAAAACCATACGATATATATAAATTATCAATTTCCATGCTATAATACATACACTTTTTGACGTATTTTTCCTTCATACTCGTTTTGCGATAAAAATAGCTTTACCACACGCGATTACGTTTTCTTTTCATGTGCCATTATCTAGATTCACTAATTAAATCAGTTCCTCTGACCACCCTTCGCTATAATATTCTTAAACGCCCGTCTGACTTCACTACAATTTACCATCCAACCCATTTGCTTCCACTAGAATAAACCAAGCTACCCATCTACCTCCCCTGTAACACTCAATCCTATTCTTCATCCTCTATTAGAACATTCCTTCCTACCACTCAACCTCCAATACAACATATCTTCGTAAACGTCAGAACATTTCTTTCCATTCATCTGCGTCCACTAGAGCATTCCTTCCTCTCCGTATGCCTCCACTAGAACATCCCTTCCAACCCATCTGCTTCCACTGGGACATTCCTTCCAACCCAT
>JAQJVL010005632.1:0-33960 GCA_035578905.1 Stictocephala bisonia | reverse complement strand
ATAAAAGTGCGTTAGTTAGCTATGTTAATGAATTTAAATAATATTATTCTACTTAAAACAGTTTAATTACTAATATTTGAAGACAAAAGATACATGCCGAGGCCGATGGCTCTAATGACATAGACTCATTGAACGTATAAAATATATTGACGTGTGATAAAACCTTAATATTTGGATTCTTCATACTACAAAAGACTTGGGATAGTTTCATATTGCATTCAGGGTAATTTCCCAGTATCTAGGAGAGACAGTGATGATATAATGGAAACCTTTATGGTATGTTTAGTGTTTAAATTTGAAATCTAGATCTGGTTATCAGTCTCCAGTCATGCTTATCTCATCGTAACAATCGTGATAATGGTGGAAAAGTATAATTTCCCATCTGCCACTTTGTTTTACTAAATTGTCGCTGTTAAAATCATAATTAGCAACTTAAAAACCCTCTGGTTACTAATTTTCAATAACATAGGTAATGTATTTTTTCGATTTATTCCAATTATTTACTGATTTTGTTTATTATGTAATTTAACCGTTTCAGGACTTTACAATTAGTATATTTCTGGTGTTGAGACATTCCTTAACAAGCTGAAGATGGTTTCAAATCGATTTATCTAAGCTTACTTTCTATTTCATCGGATTTTTTCTAAAATTTTTTACCTGGTTTCGTGTACTAATATAGAACTAGTCTTCTCTATTCTATTATTTGTTCACTGGTATCTACACAAAATTCATGTATCTTGGGAAATTTTTAGTAATCTAGGGAAATTTAGTTTGTTCATCTAGGGAAAAACACTAAGCTAGATTGGCAACGGTGCACTGGTGGTTGACTGGTTGGTGTTAGGGTGTAATATAAATGATAACATCATTCGTTGCCTTCACTCTTCACTGTTAATTGAAGATGGCTAGGATGCAAATAACTGTTTTTCTCATTTCAAATTTTTGAATAGTGAGTAACTTTGTGTTTTTATGTTAGACACTTGGCTTTTGTTCAGTTTGTTAAGTCAGGTCGTGTGTATTTATCACTAATCCTTTGTCACTGTCAGTAACTAGTGAGTGAAAGTGGGGAGCTCGACATACACCTTTTGTAGGATAGTGTACTATTAATTAATTTATTCATAGTTTGGTGTTATAGTAATAAACCAAAGAACTGCAGTGCATTTTGGTGGATTATAAATTTTTCAATAAAAGAAGCAGAAATGTTCTAACTATTGAATCAAAATTAAAAATAATTGAAAAACTAGAAAAAAGCGAAATGGGGACATTGAAACAATTTAACGTTGGCAAAGCAACAATATCTGATATTAAAAGTAAAGAATCTGAATCCTAGAATTTTTCTTCAAACTTGACAGTGAATATGGATTTAAGAAAAGGAAAAACGATGAAAAGACCTCAAGATGAAAAGTTAGAAGAGGCATTCAAAGGTGAATAAAGGCAGAACCTATATTAGGCTCTTTGCTTTGTGAGAAAACCATTCAAATCAATAAAGAACTTGGTAGGCAAGCCGATCTTAAGGCCAGTACCGGATGGTTTAAGAATTTTAAATCACGTCATGGTATACATCAGCTTGACGTACAAGGTGAACTATTATCTGGAGATTCTGCAGCTGCAGAAAAATATTTGCCAAACTGTTTAAACATAAATGATATTCTTTGGATTTGGTATATATTGCTGATGAAACTGACTTTAACTGGAAGGCACTGCCTCGTAAATCATTGACATCAAAACGGTAAAAGGCGGCACCAGGATTTAAGATTAGCAAGGTACAATCATGGTTGCAGCTAACGCTACTTGTATTCATGCATTGCCTCTCCTAATGATAAGCAAATCTAAATAGCCAAAGTGAGACTTGTTTACCTCTTACCTACAAATCACAAAGGAATGCGTGGATGAAATTTAAAACTTTTTTTAGACAGGTTTGCTAATGAATTTATATCTAATGTCAAAAAGTACAAGAAAGAGAAGAATATGCTAGGAAAAGTACTTCTTGTGATAGACAATACTCCCTACCCGGATGTTGAAATATTAAATTCAATCAAAGAGAACTTTAAAGTGACCTATTTACCACCTAGAGTGACAGCATGGTAATCCTTTAGTATTACTTAGTCAACCTCAAATCTTTACATTTTTGGGATGCTAAATATGAATATTTAGTAAAAATAAAGTGTTGGACACATAAGAGTTAGTATCATTAGTATACACCGAGACTGCCTATATATATATATATATCGCGTCGCGGTATATTGTAGAATATGTTTTTACAATTTTTACTCACTGAAAAGTGGTTTGCGACAGTGAAAATACGTTAATACAGATTCATTCTACAATACAATAACCTAATCTAAAAATAACTGCCATGGCATGATATTAGTATAAACTGAGGCCGCCCATATACATCGCGCCATGACAGTTATGGTTAAGTTAGTATAGCCTATTGTTGAATATGTTTAACCAAATTCTACTGATTGAAAAGTGGTTTGTGACAGTGAAAATACATTAATACAGGTTCATTCTACAATACAATAACCTAACCTAACCTTAACTGCCACGGCGCGATGTCTTCGAAATTTCAGTGATAGAGCATGGACATTAACCCTTTACACTCGATTATTTTTTTATGTGTTTGCCCCCTCAGATCATAATACTGTGACGTATTTTCAGTGGTAAGAAGCGGTTCAGTATTTGTAAGGTTTATGCAATAATTAAATTGTTATAAAATTAATTTAAACACTAAAATGTATATTTTATATGATAGAATGGACAGAAACCAAAAGTTAACTAAACACTTTTTTTGTAACATGATATCGTTCAAATATTATATATTACCATCACCACTATTTACAATTTGGCCTACTTGTACAACACTGTCAATATCTTAGATATCTTCTAATGTTGGAAGAGTTATTTCATAATTACTAACACATTCATCTTCACTTGATTCACCATTTGATAAATCATGTTGTAATTGTTATATTACTTCAGCATCCGTACGATTAGGATATGAGCCGACATTTTTACACTACTGTCAAGTTGCAACAAACGAAATATTGAACTAAAGGATAGAGTAAACAAGAAAGAATAACAATAACATCACATGACACTCCAGTTCCCATGACGACCAAATTTAGTTTCTGTATGATAGTTTCCGTAATTCATTTAGTTTCCGCATGATAGCAGTCACAAATTGGGATCATCGATAACCAAACAACCAAATGAAACTTGCGTCATTACCGTGTCGGACACCGTCCGACATAAGAGTGGAACGGCTAAATTACGATGTCGAACAGCGTCCAACATACAAGTGGAAAGGATTAAACCTTCTTATCACTTTACAACGTGAATGGCTTTCCGACACTTGATTTTCATTTTTATTGCTAAATTAGGACTAACTTTTCATCATATAAAGATATGAAAAGAATTGAAGTTGACTAAGTAATTGTTAAGTTTTACCAACAGCGTTACTTCAGCGCATGGACCAGGGCATTATTGAAAAACTTAAAAGGATATAAAAAGCACATTCTTCATTGTTTATTACTTGCTGATGCCAATTAAAAAAATGCCACACAAAAGTGTGCAATTTGCAAAAAAAACCTCAACATTTCCTGGATTTCAGAATGTGACACACAGGATACGGTACCGAAGATTGGCTTAACAATGGACAACGACCCCGGAGGCTTCCAAATCCTTAATGATGAGGAAACTGTTTCTTTGGTGCAGGCTGAAGATACTAACCAACATGACAGTGATGAAGATTGTGACACAGAAACTGCACATTGTGAATTGTTCAAGACATGAAGAAGCTGTTTCAGCACTAAATACTGCTATGTCATGGCTTGAATAGCTGGAGGCTTTGCCCAACCCAGCTTTTACTGCTAAAGGGGCATCTCTCAGCAGCTAAAAACGTGCTAAGGGGCTTAGGAGCAGCTAAAAAACGGTCCTCAAGTTTAAAGCTAAAGACTATAAAAGACCATTTTGCAATGTAATGTCAATGCAGGACATCTCTAAAAATGTCATTTTATCAGTTTTTATGGTTCCTTTTTTTCTTAATATAACATTACTATGTATAAAATGTAAATTCATTACATTACTAACAGTAATTTGCAAAAGAGAGTTGATTTAGCCTATAAAATAAAAGTATTCTGAGTACATACGTAATTGTTGTTTTTAATTTCGTAACACTCAAGCCATTTTAAACCTATCATGAGTATGCATTTCATATGACAAGATTTAAATTATGTTTGAATATCCGAACACCCTCAGGTCCTAATTAGTTCAGATAATCGACTCTCTACTGTAATGCCAATCCATTTATTCTTTAATTAACATGAATGTACGTTATAAAAATCAGTTTTACCCAATTTATTTTTAATTAGGCATTAAATCAAATAACCTCAGGTTTAAACGACAAAATGGCCATGTCTGGCCGGCAGCAGTAAAATATAAGGTTATGATTGATATGGCATGGCCAGCAGCTCCTGCATTCTGTTGTTCCCAAACTGAACCAACTTTTTCCCGTTATAGACAGGCTTTACAGAGATCAATTGACCTTGTTCTACGTTCTTATGAAGGGGCCACAATGTTGGCTTACAAACGAACTACTTTGAAAAAAATTATTATTCTTTAGAATTTTAACATACTAGAATACTTATTTATTATATTATGCAGTGATACTTTTTGAACTGTTGATTTTTAGTTGAATGAATATATATATATATATATATATATATATTACTATAGTTCCTAAAATGTTGGAGTGAAGATCACTCCCATTCACACAATGTAGGCCTATTATGTCAAGTTCATTGGAAATTGGCATATCCAAACAAATATTTCTACAACTTTCATCTAATGAATCGCTCTTTTTGTCAGTAAAACTTCTCACACAATGATTTATAGCAGACTAGTAACACTAAGAGGGAAACAGCTTGGAGGGGCATAATGAATCAGTTAGTACCAATGTTATTTACGCTTAGTCTTGTCCCCGCCAACCATATAGCCTCTTGATAGCCTATTGGTTAGCAAGTCTGCTTCATATGCAGATGGTCACAGGTTCAAATCCCGGGAGGTCCACTTAGAAATTTGCTGATGGGTTTGGAGCGTTGTCCCTTAACAACGTATATGTACATAAAGTAAAATGCCTCTGGCTATTTAGAATAAAACAAAAAAAAAAAAAACAGCAGTTTTTTGCAGTTTGAAAAATGGTAAAAAAAAAACAATTCTGCCGGCTGGATCTGTCCTTTTAAATACAAAGTTATACAAATAAAAAGGTTATAGTTGCAGAAGAACAACTTCACTCAGTTGAATTTTGCAAACTGAAGAGGTAGCATCCATTTCTCCCAGACTTAATTTAAGAAAATAGCTGGGGTTAACCCTCCGATGGTTCAATGTCGAAAAATCGACCTTTACAACGTATCTGCCATGGTTTAGAGTCGAAAAATCGACCTTCACTATTTTGTGTCTTACGGGTGTTCATCCTTCACTAAACATCCTATATCATATGTCATTTGAAACAGCTGGTTCTACTGTTTAGTCTGGTGAAAGTTTTATTTGGATGGCGTGGATCTAATGTCGAAAAATCGACCTTTACAACGTATCTGCCATGGTTTAGAGTCGAAAAATCGACCTTCACTATTTTGTGTCTTACGGGTGTTCATCCTTCACTAAACATCCTATATCATGTGTCATTTGAAACAGCTGGTTCTACTGTTTAGTGTAGTTAAAGTTTTATTTGGATGGCGTTGGCCTAGACTAAACAAAATACAATTCCATATTTGACAGTTCCAACTGTCAGCCCACCATTGTTGTTTACTACTGTGTCGCATCTTCGTTGTTTTGGTCGTAATAATGTTTCGTTTTTAGTGGTTTTAACGTGAAAATGTCTGAATTACATACGAGTGAGATTGATAGGGAGTTGTTCAATGATTCTGGAGACTCCAAATTACAACACTTCTGGAGACCATCTAGGGGTAACAGGAAAAGAAGAGCTCCCATCAGCGGGAGTGAGTCAGATTGAGCGGTTTTCACCATTGCGCCTGTATATAGTTTTTTGTACATAACTTATTTATTTTAGTAATGAAGTCCTTACAAGTTTATATATTCTTATTCAGTTATACATTCTGCACAAAAAGGCTATCTTAGAATTATTGTATTGTACATAGTGAAAATTTTGTATGTGTAAAGTGTGAAAAACATTGTGGATTTTCTTATTCTTCCTCATCTCTCCGTTAAAGAAAATCCCAAACTACTTGTTAAGTCATTTTGAAATACATATAATAATACTCCATAGTTTTATGAACAAAATGATGTATAATAAACCCTATTTAGATAAAAAATAAATTTTTTACAGATTTTTAAAAATAAGGCTGCAAATTGGCAAAAATGGGCTGAGCCACCAGAGGTAAAATAGTGAACCATCGGAGGGTTAATAAGGTTAAGATTGGCTAACAGAAATAATACCAAAGAATGGTAATAATCATCTAAAATATTGTTAATAATCTGTATGACATAAGCAATAATTTAATAGCCTTTTCAAAATTAAATTAACCAGTAGAAGTGTAGGTCTACTGTCATGTGATGCAACTGCAATACAATTCAGTTCGCCGGCTTGAGACCAACTAAATAAATCGAGCCGAGAGATGAATTGTGTAAATAAACGATAAACTTAATTGTGCTAACAACTATAACTAATCAATTGTTAAACCAATATTAAAATATTACCTGAACTAGGAACGCTAACGATACTTCAACAAAAAGATGGCGAGACTAAACACGAAAGAGAGATTTGACTTAAAACAGAAATTGTGTAAGTAGAGAAGAAGAAGACCGTTCCTTCTTCTTCTTGTTTTTTTGGATGACTATGAATAGGGAATTGTCGATAGTGTTTTTTTTTTCAATACATTAGTTTATATTTACACTCTTCCTTATAATTAATTAATTATAAGCTTCAAATATTTTATAACAGCAATCCAATGATGTAACTAATAAACATTGCTTATCAAACACTCGAAGAATTCTTACTGAAAGATTCACCACATTTATTTATTTTTAACTCACGGAGAACTTTTGATTTTTGGTCGTCTTTGAGGACGTGCTGACAACTTTTTCAATTTTCTCTTCGAGTTTTTTTTTCTATGACAGTATTTTATTTCATGCAACAATACAGTCAAAAATCCAATTATACATACATTGGAGCAAATAATACATTGAATACACATGTTAAATGATACATTGAAGCAAATAATTTAACCCAGTAAACATGTCACCAAACAGTAGCCTCTGATGATCAGGGATTGTTTTTCTATATTTTCTAATATTTTGATGAAGTCATGAGGGGGTAATAATTTGCTGCTTATCCTACCTACACTCACTAATTCTAGCGCTTGTCTGAATTCTACAACTCTTAGTTTAGCTTCATCAATAGCCTGTCCAAGATAACGTGAAATGCTGGTTACCTTCATATGCTCGAGTAAAGATTGGTGTGACATACCATACTCTTTACTGGAACCTAACAATGATGCACCTAGTTCTATATGTGATGAAGTTAGTTTTGGCATAATTTCTGCAATTGCATTAGTGTTTGTTTTGATCTTGGAGTTTAAGTTTTTAACTAATGTCAGTTGGTCCAACCTGGAATGTACTACATTACTTGTAACATGTTTCAACTCATCAATTCTATCATTCACTGAGTTAAGAGAGGAAAGATCCTCTCTTAACTCATCAGTGTCTCTGATCCTCATCAGTGGGAACACCAAATAACCATTTGAGCACATATCCACCTGCATTTATGAGACCACGCTTAGAGAGATACTCTCTCGTAGCTTGAAAGGGAAGTAACATAAAAAGATCATCAAAGTCTTGCTGATAAGCGTCCAAGTTATTTTTCAATCTAATAAGCTCAGAGTCCGAATTTTCATTCCACGCATTAACACTGTCTGTAACTAGACGTTCAATATTCTTACAAGCTAACTGTAAATGTTCTAATTCCTTCTTCAATTCACTAGTATCGAAATCTAAAACTATTTTCCAACTATTGCCAGAAATAAGGGAATCTTCCATCTTCTTGAATATTATTCCTGAGTTTATATCTGAATAAACCACTGGTACAACCATTGACAAAATCCCTGTAACAAATATTACTAGCTTATTCTTAGACTACCTCTATTATATATTTTTATTGGTCTATTAATAACTATGGTCTAACTTTGAACTATTCATTATTCATACTAAGTAGATTAACTTATCATTCCGCATGATTTTACAATTTGTTACATACAGACATATTTATTAGTTTATTTATTTATATATTTAGTATGTAAATAAGTTGTTATTCTACACATTTATCTATCTCTTGATTACTGAAGGAACGAAAGATAACAAAACACTATGATTAAACTAATCATAATTCAGATAGCCACTCAGGTATAAGAATATAATTATTTGGCCAAGTTAAATTGTTCATTCAGACTTTCTTCCACACCCATTCAGCAGCATTCCCTCACATTTTCCCACCAGTCACACAACATAGTCCGACTAGTCATTCGCCTCTGAGTGATTACTGTCCACAAGATTTAACATATATATTTTTTTTCTCTTGCTCTCCTTATAATCAAACAAAGTAGAATATAGATATCTCAAAATCCACTTTTCCTTACTTATTCATGCTTATTTATAGGTTAGTTTTTCAGAGTTCAAAGTCATTAAACCTCACTGGAATTCTTTCTCTGGCTGGTCTAGAGCTCTCTGAATGGTTCTGAAGTTGTTGATTTTCCACTATTGGGATTTCATCTCGCTCAGTCTCTCCTTCAGGCTCGAATCCAATACTTTCTTTGACTTCTATAGGCTCTTCATCATTTACCTTGTTTTCATTATTATCACAGTTAGTTTTGAGCTCAATACTGGATTGATTCTGCTCACATGGACTGTGACGTCCCTGTCTCTTATTTTTAACACTACATTTAAGCTTGATTTTATTTTGACAATCTTGTAAGGGCCTTTCCAAAGCCTAGATAACTTTCTCACTCTTTATTTTTTGATTTGTGGAACATGTAGATAAACCAGTTGCCCCACTCTTAATTCTGATTTCTTATTGTACTGTTTCTTTTGTAGTCTTTTAGTATTTCTCTGACAGTTTTGGGTTTTATCTCTAACCTTCTTTAATCTGAATCTTAGATCTTCAACATAATCTACATAGACGTCAGTGTTATCTGTGATTGTGAGGTCGGCTTCCATGGGTGTTCTCATTTCTTTTCCGTACACCATCTCATATGGAAAGAATCCTGTGGAACCATGCACCTGTGAGTTGTAAGGAATCTTAACTAAGGGAAGATATTTGTCCCAGTCTGTCTGACTTTTATTAACGAAATGGCTGAGCATTTTCGGAATAGTTCAATGTACTCTTTCCGTTCTACCATTGTTCATAGGATGATAGGTAGTTGTTTGAATCTTTTTGATTTTTAATAATTTGCACATAGCCTATGCTGAATAAGGTCAGATGTGAAGTTTTTACCTTGATCAGTTAGTACTTCAAAGGGGATTCCGAACTTTGTTATAACCCTTTGAACAAAAGCACGGGCTTTAGTTTCTGCTGATTGATCCGGCAGTGATATAAATTCTCCGAATCTATACTCTGATTATCGAAAGAAAGTGACTGGCGGAGCGGCCGCGCGGCGACCGAGTTTAAGTACAAACATTCTATTTCACAACCTTGTGGAAACGTAAAACAGAAAGTTATAAATTTCCAATAAACGGTGTTTAAGTAGTCAGTTAAGCGCGTTTTCAGCACATGTTTTAAATATTTTGTATCTTATTCCGACGAATTAATATTTGTAGTTATATTTTTTTAAACACGAATTGGAATTAAAATTTTTGCATTTGTCATGTTCGATGTAGAATAACTGTGATTAGAAGCATCAGAAAAATATTTCTTGTAGAGAATTACTAGTCGACATTCTTAGGAACAACATATTAAAAACTGAGATCCCCAAGAATACAATTAACGGCGTTATTAATTTTTTTCCAAATGTACTGTTAACTCTGTTAATAATATTTATTTAAATTTAGTTTTTCCTCTATATGCATAACATAATTTTAATTATCAATACAAACTTCTATGCAACCTTAAATTTCACTAAATATACCCGTAATCAATTAATATAGAAAAATTAGTACAAACCTGGTGCAGCGGTCCGCTATCCAGTCAAAGTACAGTAACAGCCCAAAAACAGTGGCGCATCCCCTTCAGGCTCACATTGCGTCCTTCAAAACCACAAGTCACCAAACTTTCGTAAGTATTAATAGAGATAATAAAACACTATTTGACTGTATTTACAAATAAAAAGAAATAGTATATTTCTTGATAATAATAATAATATCGATAAATGACTAATATATACAGTACTCAAGTGATAAATAAAAAACACACAAATACACTGTTGAACACTACAGTTGTGAGTTAGTACTCTTCAAACACTAGTTCCCTGATACCTTCCATTGGGTCGTCGCCATTATTAGAATCTTCTGAACAGGAATCTTCCTCGGAGCTGCTGCTGTCTCCCAAAGATATAATCATTTCCTCAACAGCTTCTTCCATTACTCCTTCGTTTTTCCATGCATCGACAATGACCTGTTTTGTGTGGTTCACTACTTGTTTCCACCTCTCAGCACTTATGCGATGAATTCCTTCTTTAGTGAGCCGTTCAACTTCAGCAACAGTAAACCTTTTGTTGTTTTCTGCAACATACCCTTTAACTTGAGCCCATATAAGCTCAATCGCATTAAAATGACAATGGTAAGGTGGTAAACGTATCACTTTGTGACCCCTGCTCTCGATCAATTCATCTACATAATATCTTTTGTTCTGGGATTTGTGCAGTTTCACTAACTCCAAAAGTTCACATTTTTTAACTCGGCTGTAGCTTGAACATTTTTTCTATGTAGCCATTCAATGATGTCAGCTTTATTATTTTTGGTTGTAGGAGCTTTATCAATTTGCTTCGAATGGTACGGAGCATTGTCCATGACTATTAATGAAGGCTCTTCTAGGTTATTTAGCATAGTTTCAGAACACCAATTGTAGAACTTGTCGTGGTCCATATCTTCATGGTAGTCACCAGTTTTTTTGGATTTAAATAGTAAGAGGGAATTTTCAACAAACCCCTTTGAAGAACCTGCATGACATAATATCAACCGCTCACCTTTTCCTACAGGCATTGCCATTGTCCCCTGCAGTGACTCATCAGTCCATCCTTCTTTCAAACAATGCCCAGCATTGACCCAAGTCTCATCTAGCCAAATTATACTATCGAAATTATCGTCTTTTATTTGGCGAAGAAAACTGCATCTCCAGGCAGCGATGTCACTTCTCTCCATAATCACTTTTCTACCCGAAAATTTTCTCCACATAAACCCTAATTCTGTTAATATCTTTCTAAGTGAAGACAGACAGCCGTGAAACAGATCTTCATTTCTCAACGATGAAAATAGTTTTTTCAAGGTCGGATATTCTTTTCTAATGTAGTATTGATACACGTGTCTTCGTACAGCGTCTTCCTGAAATACATCAAGTTTTGTTAAAGTTTTCTCCCGTTTCCTCTCTTTTCCTGGAGTTGAAAGTTGACTATTATTTTCATTTTGTAATACTTCTACGTGTTTTTCCTTGCAAACTCGCACAACTGTATTTTTATGTATTTTAAGTGCATCTGCAGTTCGCTGTATTGAATTATTAACTGTAATCAAAGGACCTTGATTCGCTTTTTCTCTGTCAAAATACTCCCGCACTTTGCACACAATATCTCTCGACTGTCCTTTCATAGGTACGCCTCGGCCCGAAATATTTCGTTTCTTTGGCGTTCGAGTCCTAGGTCTTCCTCTACTTTTCCTTGGTTCATTCTCGTTACGTTGCTCCATTCTCAAACACTAAAGTTTATTTTCACAAAATAACTTTAAAACAGGTTCAATTACAATTAAAATACCAACTCAAAGCATTCTATCACTTATATTGAAGAATAATGATAACACACCCACGAACATCACTCAGTCACCGCATCTACTAAACTAAAAGCAAGAAATTTCCCCCAGCCATATGGTAGGTATAACGGTTCAATTTTCGTGGAAGAGGGTGCTATTTTTGTACAGGAAAGGCCGAGACGTGGGGTTGGCGATGGCCGTGGCGGTGGTGCGCGCGAACAAAATGGGCACACTAGGTCCTGACTGTACCTCCGCCGTAGAACGCCGCGCACTGCTCTCAAAGAAACTCAATTCATATATTAATCCATTTCAGTAATCCTTTATTATAAAAAGTGCAAGTTCTAAATGAGTTATAAATAATGTTATTCAAAGAAAATGTCACGCGAAGCTCATTCATGAACGACTTTAAATAACAGAGTTAACAGTACATTTGGAAAAAAATTAATAACGCCGTTAATTGTATTCGTAGAGATCTCAGTTTTTAATATGTTGTTCCTAAGAATGTCGACTAGTAATTCTCTACAAGAAATATTTTTCTGATGCTTCTAATCACAGTTATTCTACATCGAAAATGGCAAATGCAAAAATTTTAATTCCAATTCGTGTATATAACTACAATATAAAAATATAACTACAAATATTAATTAATCGGAATAAGATACAAAATGTTTAAAACATGTGCTGAAAACGTACTTAACTGACTATTTAAACACCGTTTATTGGAAATTTATAACTTTCTTTTTTACGTTTCTACAAGGTTGTGAAATAGAATGTTTGTACTTAAACTTGGTCGCCGCGCGGCCGCTCCGCCAGTCACTTTCTTTCGATAATCAGAGTATAGTGAAATTATCGATTATTGTTAGGATGTATCTATTTTTGAAAAGGACAATGGTAATGGTCTAACAATATTACATGATACTCTATATCCAAATTCTGCATTATCCTGAAATTCTCCTTAAGGGGCTCTCCTCTTGCCATAGTCAGTTCTTCTGTTGCATGAGTCACATGAGCGAATTAATGAGGTTACATCTGTTTTCAACTTAGGCCAATAACACTTTTCTTGGATTCTTATACAAGGGTCTTTTAAATACCGCCATGTCCTGCAGATGGTATGTTTGGTGAAGATGCATTACTTTATCTCCAACGTCTGTTGGAATGATAATCAATTTTGTCGTATGTAGGTTAACCTAATACTAGGCCTATATGTAACCTAACTTGGTAAAACCTTCAAATCATGTTTAAGATTTGCTATATTATGTTATTTTATGTTAGGCTACGTAGTAATAGGCTCACTTAATTGTAAATATATTAAATATTACATAATAGTATAATTTGAATTACCAGGTATGAGTAGAATCAGATAGGTTACATTAGAACTTTCCAGAAGCTTCATGAAGCTATACAACTTTTATGTTATAATTAATAGTTATGTATAAATATTACCAAATAGACTACTTAAAACAATAAACTTATTTTATTTATGCTTTAATATTAATCTTTTGACAATTATAGGATAAAAGATGTCATACTGTGATATTTTGACATATTGACGACAGAATGTTCTAAAACTTCTTTTTGTTGTAATATGTTCCATGGCTTCTGGAACCTTCGGGTCGAGTTTGTTCTTGAAATTCTAGATTATAACAAATGTATATAAGGCGGTTGCACCACTGCTAGTTTCAGTAGTTTTGAGTTCTCAGTCAGTGAGTGATTGTTCACTTAGTTAGTGTGGAACAACTCGGATATTGCGGTAGTGCAAATCATTGTGAGTTGTGAGTTCAGTGTTATTGTGTTTCAAGGTGAATAAACGCTTGTGTACTTAAACTGCGTGTGTGTTATTTTCATGTCCCTAGTGATATACTGTACTGTATAGTAATCGCTAGTGTGTGACGACAATTTCTTCTCTCCCTTCTTAAAGTAAATAATTCCTTCAGGGCTTAATTTAAAATTTGGAAACCTTTTTAATTTTTGGCATTCTTCGTCTAATTTCTGTTTTCTTTTAAAGTGTCTAAATCTATCAGAAGCAATCTCTTCGGAGTATTTGTGTACAACAACCGGCTCAAACAATCAGCATTCTCATTTTTGACTCCAGGTTTGTGGAAAACTTTGTAATCATACTCAGCCAACTTTAGGACCCACCTAGTAAGTCTGCTTGGTGGATCCTTCAAAGATAATAACCATCTTATGGCACTATGATCTTTATATAGAGAGAATGATCTTCCATATAGATAGCACCTTAAATACTTTACTGCCCTCACTACTGCTTAAAGCTCCCGCTCGGTTAAACTATTATATTGCCTGCTGGCATATGCAATAGGGTGTTCTATACCATTAATTTCTTGTCCTAGTACTGCACCAATGGCTATGTTGGATGCGTCTGTACTGAGAACAAACGTCTTGGAAAAATCTGGATAAATTAAAAGTGGTTCAGATATCAGTTTCTCTTTTAAGATTTGGAAAGATTCTTCACAATCATTTGTCAATTCAAATGTTTGATCCTTTTTTGTCAACCTAGTAAGAGGTTTAGCTATATCAGCAAAATTGGGAACATGTCTATGATAGTAACTGCACAGACCTACGAATCCTCTAACTTCTTTTTTATTTTTAGGTTGGGGAAAATTTTTAACAGCCTCAATTTTCTTACGGCATGGTTTCACACCTTCTCTGGTTATAACATGGCCAAGAAATGATATTTCATATTTGGCAATTTGGCATTTTTTTAAACTGTACACTTAAATTAACTTCCTTAAACCTTCCAAATAGTTCTGCTAGATCTTTGGCATGTTGCTCAATGCTTGAACTATATATTAGGATGTCGTCCATGTAAGGTAAACATGCTTTTCTTTTCAATCCTACTAAGGTAGCATCAACTAGTCTCTGGTAAACAGCTGGTGAATCTATAAGTCCCATAGGCATTTTAGTATATTCCCAATGTATATCTGGTGTGCTAAATGCAGTCTTCTCATGACTATCATCATACATCTTTACTTGAAAGAAACCTGAGTTCATAACTAGAGCCGTAAAATAACTACCACCACCTAAGGAATCAAGTGTTTCATGTACATTTGGTATAGGATAAACTTCTGGTGCATTTGTTCAACTCTCTATAGTCAGTACACATTCAATATATGACAATGCCATCAGGTCCGGGCTTCTTTGGTACTATAACTACCAATGCTGACCATGAAGATGTACTAGGTACGATTATTCCTTCATCTAACTGCTCTTGTATTAAATCCTGGAGAATTTTTCTTTGGGAATGTGTTACTCGGTAAGGTCTTTTATTTATTGGTGGATAGCTACCAGTATTTATTTTATGTGTGACTTTAGACGTGCAACCTAAGTGATCCATACCTCCTAGGCTGAATAAGTCTTTATATTCATAGAGCACCTTTTTAATCTTTAACTTCTCATAATCAGCTAAATGATCTAGTTTACTATCTATTCTCTGCTCGAAACTGTCATCCTCTGTACTAACAGTGAAAACATGTTTAATAAGTTTCTTAGGCTGGATGATTTGAGGTTCCTGTATATAGCATAACAGTGTGTTCTTATAAATCACTAGTTCTTCAGGGTTTGTGTTGACATCCTTAGACCAACAACGTCCATTTTGAATTTTAGTTAGACTCCTAGCAATATATATTCCATGAATCTTTAAGAAGGCTGGTTCCGTTATCACGGTTTTATTCTCTAACATTTCCAACAACTCTTTCTTACTTTGGCTTATTTTCATTTGGATTAACAGCTCTGATCTTGCAGGCACAGTCCCCTTGGTTCTACAATATGCCATTAAGCTATCTTAAATCGGTTCTTGCTTCAATAGTGGACTGTAACTATATTTGCAGTTGTATCTAGACTTGTTGATCTGATTGAAGATATTCTTCCAAGTTCACTAAGTCCGAAATCGTCCAAGGTGCAAACTTTAGTAGAAAGTACAGCAACCTTTCTTCCATTCATACTAAGAGTGTTCTCCTCAAGATCAATAACTGCCTTCTTTCACCTCAAAACGTCATAACCTAAAATTGCGATTGAATCGTTTGGCAAGCCAGTTACTATGAAGGTACATTGGATTTGAATATTTTCAAGATTAAGGGTTTCTTTCACTTCCCCATAAATTTTCATAGTGGTTCCTGTGATTCCCATTACTTGAATACGGGTATGTGTAAGTATTCCTTGTAACTTTCCTATCTATCAAAGACACTTGGGCTGTATCTACAACTATTGAGCCTGTTACTTGACCTATCGTTCCCTCCACAATTAGTTCTCCGTTATTTGCCTGATTCACATATGATACAGCTGTGATACTTTTCGTCCATGTAGATCTCGATGTTTCCGAATTTAGTTTGAATTGGGGTTTCCAGCGGCGTCGGAATTGAAGTTTTCCGACTGTCAATTCCGTTCAATACATCTTCCTCTTCCAGCATATCCACCTCGTCTGTTGTTGAAACTGCCAACGCCTCTACCGCGTGTATTGTTCCAGCAGTTGTCCCTTGTGTGTCCAGTTTTGTTACATGACGTACAAAAAGGTCTGGAGGATTTTTCTCTGCAAAACTCTTCTAAATGGCCTCTTCTTTTATAGTGATTGCAATATATGTATTGTTCCAATCCCCCCCCTCCCCAATGCAAAGAATTCTTCATACCATAATGACATTCCTTTGCTAAACAGTCAGGTCTTCTACAGGAATAGCATATCTGTTGGATCCTCGTGTTGAACACTCTCCTAGGTCGACTGTCTTCTTCTACTCTTGGTCTAAGTTCCAAGTTCTTCAAGGCAACAGCAATGCTTACTACTTCTCGATATGTTTTAAGAAACTTAACCCTTGTCTGACATCCTATTTCACCATAAAGTCTTCGTGTAAACACTTCCATCGCTCGTCTTTCTGCTTCCTCTCTTAGTACCTTATTGACTTCCGCATTGCTGGTAGTTCTAGCGGTTTTATCACAAATCTGTTTCACTCTGTCTGCAAACTGTTCAACAGTTTCATATTTAGATTGCCTAATACTTGCAAGTTGTTCAAAATAATAATGGTCTGGTTGACTGATACCAAATGTTTCTACTAAATCTGCTGTAATTTCGTTAGGTGTGACAGCGTTCTTGCATTTTTCATCATATTTAGCAAATTGCTAAGCTCCCCCAGTAAGCTTTAGCTTGATTATCTGTAGCTTCTGTGCATCTGTAAATCCACTAAGTTCTCCTACACCGTCAATGTGTTCAAAGAAAGGTACGACCATGTCTGCTCGCTCCCCATCATAGTTTGGTATACTCGAGACCAAATCAAAGTATGGTCGTTGTGTATTAACTTGCGGGTTGGGAAGTGCCATGTCCATTCCACTGGTCATATCAGTTCTATTTAAAGTTCCCTGAGCTACCGTTTCATCTAAAGTTTCTTGTAAATTCTTGACCTTAGTCGACAATGCATCAAAGGCATCGTGAAGTTCAACTTCATTACCATCAATCCTAATCAATCTTAAAAGCTACACAATATAGTGTATCAAGTGCCCTGGGGCTGGAAGTGCTTGACCTGACAAAGTGGTAGACAAAAATGCACACTTGTATTCTGTGCAAAATAATAATAAAATTAAAATATTCTTTATTTCTTCTTGTACTTAAGTAAATTAAATAAGTTAGACCAGATCACACACTTAAAGTCTACCATCAATGACGCCACACCTATTGCCCAAAGCACTTAAACACATTCAAATATTCCAACTATTTATAACATTAATTTAATTATTATTATACATAAATATTATACAAAACAGCCTAACGCCAATGTTTCTTAGATCTGTGTACTTGAGTACTTTATCTAGTAATTGTGAAGAGACTCACCAAATAGACAAGTCCAAAATATAAACAGGACCATGGGCGGAGTTAGACCTTGTATGTTGGGGGATCACAAGTTTACCATGCATTAAATTTCCTGTATCCTACTTTTTCCGGGGGGTCTGGGGGACATTTTTAAAAATTGGAGCTTAAAAACATGACATTTAGGTACCTTTTTTGAATGAAAAATGCTTAAACTCAGAACATAAAATTGATGTTTATTTTTATCAAACATAAACATAATATTGGTTTTATAGCAATATAAACCAGGTATATACATATTTACTTTCTACAATAGAACGGTCTCATATTGTCAAGCAATGTAACCCTTATATTAACACATTAGCACTACAATATTAGCACTCCTTTATTAATAATTAAATAAGAGGAAGTTTTCTATTTCCTTTTTTTGCATATTTATCCGTTATTTTATCCAAGTTGAGGCTTTTTACTAAATCAGATTCTGAATAAATGACAGCCAAATTGGAGAAACATTCTTGGCCCATGGATGACCTAAGCCATTGATTAATTCTTCTCATTGTCGAGAACGATCGTTCACAAGTAGCACTATTAGATGGAAGGAAGGGTAAGATATATCTTAAAAAGCAGTTTGAAATTGGGATAAATATCATCTTGAATTAAAACCAGTTATTTTAACCAACTCTTTAAGCGGTATTTCTTTGGGGTTGATACCATCTGACTCGAGAATGCACCGTAGGATTATCATTTCTGATATGAGCATAGTTTGGTTCAATCCAGGCACTGGATATTTCTGTATAAACGATTCAGATTTCTCTACATTGAGGCAAAGGAACTCTTCACTCGCATTTGCTACTTCCATTGCTTCACCGGCAAACCTTCTTTTGAGTTCACTGATCAAAATATCAAGTATTGGGTAATAAAGGTCACAACGGTACTGTACCTTGTTGTTCACTTCACTGTTATCACTCAAACTCTCTTTCCAACAGTAGACATTACAAAATATTCATTAAGAGTTTTTGAAATAACTCGTCGACGTTTGGGCACAATATGTGAACTTGAAGTCGAATGACTTTCTTTTTCCAAGGAACGATATGTTGTGGTAGTCTCATTGGATTGTGTTGTGACGCAAATATTTTCAGGGAATAAATGTAGTTCGTGAATCCTTGAAAACTCCTAATGGAATTCATTCCACTTTTTCTCCCAGGCATTTTCACTTCTTTTTGACTCGAGCTTCATAATAATTGCTCCTGCTGCTTTCGCACATCTTGCTATGCAAGAGTCCACCTTCTGAAGCGCTTTACTGAGGATATTTATATCAGTTAAACACTCCCATAAAAATATTAAACATACTGCAAAGTCCATGGATGTAATTGAAGCCAGTAATCCTTTGGCCTGAGGAGACTTCGAATTCCTTAGATCATTAGCAATCTTTTTGAGGACGGCACGAATTGCATAAAAATTTCTGTTAATAGATTGTACAGCAGCAGCCCTACACGACCACCTAGTTTCACTTAATTTGTGGATCTCATGTGGGTCTGGGACTTTGATCTGTAGCTCATCTTGCAGTATTTTGTATTCCGCATGCATATCAGGGATAGAAAAAACTCATATAGTGACTGCATCACATTAAAGAAGAAACAAGTGTAGTTATTGCTTTCACAAGAGTTTAAAAGAACCAAATTAACCTTATGTGCTAAACAGTGCACATACACGGTGAGAGAATGGGTATCCCTGATGATTTTCTGTAGCCCATTCTTTACTCCGGACATTACACTCGCGCCATCATGTGATTGACCTATTAAAGTAGCAGTTATACCTACTTCCTTAAGGTAGTTCAAAATAATGTTTCCTAAGGACTCAGCACTACGATCTAGAGAAACATCCTTCATTGTTAGCAATCTTTCTTTAATTTCTGATTCAAACAAATATCTTATACAAATACACAATTGTTGAACTCTGTGTTACTTTGTTTCATCGACCATTAAGGCATAAAATCCAGATTCGTTTACCTCATTCGCTATTGTACTTAAAACCTCTTCAGTAACAATTTCGAAAATTTCGTTTTGAAAATCATGACTTGTTAAATTGAAATAACGTATATATTTTCCTTTGAATGTAGCATCATATTTTGAGTATAATTCACATAACTCTAAATAATTTCCCTTGTTGCCTGAAGTTTCTTTTTCATCGTGTCCACGAAAAGGCATTCCTGGTTTGGCCAAAAATAACAAAAGGTCCAAAATTTACTTAAAATATTCACAATTTTCAGAAATAAGCTCTTTATGAGATGATGATATTTCCGAAGCAATTGTATCCTTTGGCTTTTTATAGTTATGCCACTTCACCATGGAAAATAAGTGATTTTCACTGTACGCATGCTTTTCTAATTTTTTCCCTATCTTCTTCCAGTTACTTATGCCTTTTTCAGTTACAGATACTTCTTTATTGTTAGAAGAAAATTTCCTGCAAGTGTAACAGAATACAGCATCTTTCCTTATACCTACTGTATTCTAGCCAATCAAATTTCTTAAAATAAAATGGTGTAAATGCTCGTTTTGAATTTTTAAAGTCTGAAAGTGGATATGTAGTCAAAATTGGGCGCGATGGACCCGTCTCTATATTACCAAGGTCCAATTTTTTTGAGTAGGCTCCTTCATCATAAGAAGAAGTAACTGAATCAGTTTGTTTACTTACGTCATGGCAAGACTTTGAACAGCCTGGGGAAGCTTTTATTAAACACTCAGATACCGCTTCTTCATCGGTATTAGACACGGTCACTGGTTCTTTTATTTAAAAAAAAGTTCTAATGTCTGTGTTGTTTTTTTACTCATTTTGTTTAAACTGTAGATTCTATAGATAAAAAAACAGAAAAATAATAATACTGTAATTAATTAATATAGGAACACCACTCATCTCATCTTAAATAACACAAACAAAAACACTTATTTTAATACATGAAGCACGAAAGCTGGAACAGAGCATGAACACTAGCTGACAACTGCTGACTGACTGGGCTGGGCAGACCGGTGCACATGTGTCTAGGCGATATAGCACTCCTGTTGTGACTTGCCGAATAATTGAAACACCGCCGCCGGCCGCGCTAAACATGACTCGATTCAGTCAGCCGCGCCAATTTGTAGATGGTAGGTAGTCGAAGTCAACCCGTAATTGTATTGTATAAGTGGGATGCTAATACGCTAATACTCGCACTGCTCTTAATTTTTGATTAATGGCATTCTAATTTATTATTATTAGTATATATAGAGTCCACATGCATTTAAGTTCATCGTTCATTTAATAACTTTTATATAAAATTATATTCCTTATAAATAAAAGTTAAAATTCACATGAAGGTTCGGGGGCATTTTTTTTCAATTCAATTCAAGATCTTTATTGTGGACTACAACAATTGTTGCATACAATGCGTCAACATGGTTCATTGTGTTTAAAATATGACTAAAAATAAAATAAGCATTGATACATACACAAAGGTTACATTCATACATCCAGCTATACAGCCAGCTCAGGCCGACATAGGTTTTTAACTACTCTCCCAGTGGCCAGTTGCAGTGAACTCTCCCACTGAGTAGAAAGCCTTAGAGACTAAGTAGCGCTTCAGTTTAAATTTTAATTTGACCAGGTCTTCAATATTTTTGAACGTGTCCAGGAGACTGTTGACAAAAGTAACACCAGCTTGTGAGGGCAAGTGCTCAAATACTGACGTTCGGTGTTGGCCAGTTTGGTAATTGTTCCTGCCTCTAGTATTGTAAGTGTGTATGTCTCGTCCCCTAGTAGGAGTACATTTTGACAGGCAGTAAGCTGTTGTCTCGAGTATATAGAGGCAGGGTAATGTCAACAATCCCAAATCGATAAATGCAGGTTTACAAGACTCTCTCTGATTTAGATTAGCAATTGCTCGCACTGCTCTCTTCTGGAGCCGAAATAGCCTGGAAAATCAACATTTGCACAGCCTCCCCAAATGGCTATCCCGTAAGAGAGGTGGGAGTAAATGAGCCCATAGTAGGCCATGAGGAGAACTTGAGTTGGGCATATCTTTGAGAGTCTCCTCAAAACGAAGATGCCTGAGGATATTTTAGCACAAGTGTTATCAATGTGATTTCTCCAGGTGAGGCCTGTGTCGAGGTATATCCCAAGGAACTTAACTGAGTCAGCTTCGTCCAAGGGGATATTGTCTACCATGACTGCAGGTCCACATTCAGCATTGTTTGATCTTAAACGGAAATTAATGTAATTTGATTTGGATGCATTAATTTTTAGGTTGTTTTGGTTGAAATGCTGAATAGAATTATTCAGTTCAATATAGGTTTGCATCTCCAGTGCTTCTTTAGTGGATGATCTAAATAGGAGAGTCGTGTCATCTGCATACTGCACGAGTTTCCCCTGCAGTAGAGATGAGCCTGTGTCATTTACGTACAACAAGAATAACAAGGGGCTTAGAATGGATCCTTGAGGGACGCCATAAGCCAGTTTTTGAGAGGATGAGATTTGATTTGAGACCTTGACAGCCTAGTGTCTATCTGATAAGAATGATCTTATCCACAGCAGGGGAGTTCCTCGAATTCCACATCTTTCTAACTTTTCCAGCAGAATTGCATGGTCCACACAGTCGAATGCCTTTGACAGATCTAGGAAGACACTGAGAATCTGGTCTCTACTCTCAATGCCCTCCACGACCATGTCAATCAGACTGGTGACCGCATCTGAAGTAGATTTCCCCGCTCTGAAACCATATTGATCAGCAGACAGTAGGCTGTGTTTTTTAATGAATTTAGAGAGTTGATTTAGAAAAAGTTTTTCAAACTTTGCTAAACGTAGGGAGAATTGAAACTGGGCGGTAATTGTTGATAATTTGCAAATCGTCTTTCTTATGGATAGGTATTACTGTAGCAGATTTTAAAACAGATGGGAAAACTCCGGTTGCAAGGGATTTATTTATCACCAAGGTGAGTGGGGTGAGAATGTGCTTGTAGCACTTCTTTAGGAGCCAAGTTGACATCCAGCTAGAGTCCGGGGTTTTCTTAGATGGAAGTTGTTCAATGCATTGTTCGACCTCCATCTCTGTGACAGGGGCCAGAAACATGGATCCTACCAGACTTTGACTGTTGGAATGGCTTGCTGAACCTTTGGACATAAGAACATAAGACTGTTCTTGGTTTGCAACCGTGGAAAAAAAATTTTTGAACTGGTTTGCGACCTCTTTTGGATCTTTAACCAGTTTTCCATTAACCTTTAACTGAATTCCTTGGGAGTTAATTGAATTGCCTTTGTTATTGATAATTTTCCATGCTGTTTTGGCTAAGTTGTTAGATTGTTTTAAAGTTTTTGCAATATCATAAGCTTTAGCAGCTTTGATAACTTTTCGGTAGACTTTTTTGTATTGTTTAACATGGGATTTAAAGACTATATCTTCCGATCCTCTGTAAATTTCAGTGAGAAATTTGAGCCTTTCTCTTGAAACTAAGATGCCTGGTGTGATCCAGGTGTTAGGTTTTGGTTTGAAAGACTTTTTTACTGTTATAAGGGGGCAAGATATGTCTAAATTGTACAAAAAGAGTTTATTGAAAGTTGTGAACATTTAGTTTGGAGTGTTACAGAGGTGTAAATTCCAATTCTCTTTGGAGAGGAATCTGTTTAACATGTAAATGTTTGAGGGACGCAGAGCTCTTATTTTTGAGATGGAGGGTTGTTCTTTTTCTGGTAGGCAGTCCGTTAGTATGGCCTCCTGTGTGTAGTGATCAGAGATGGAGATTTTTACAACAGAAACATAGGTATTTGTTGATACATTACAGATTACATTGTCAATTGCAGTTTTTGAAGTCGCTGTTACTCTTGTGGGAGAGTTCACTGACCATTTTAGTCCAAATGAACTCAGCATGTCTCTGAACATTGCATTGCATTGCAATGTATACCCCCATTGCCCCCCCATACCCCCCATAACTCCGCCCATGAACAGGACCATGATTGTGATGGCCATGTGTGTTCCAGAGTGCGTAACGGTTGTCACTGCACAAGTTCCTGTAGTAACTGTTCTGTAGTAACTGTTCCAAAGTCACTGCTCCATAGGTCACCTTGAATGAAATTGAAAATAATCAAATCAAATCAATCTTTATTGCAGAAACTTCTGAGTACATCAGTAAGCATTACAAACGTCAAGTGAACTTAAAAACTAATAACATAATGAAAAATATTACTACAGTGTATTTAAAAAAATATAGAAACATTATGGTACAATAATAAATTATAAAATATCAAGATCTAGAATGTTAAATAACAAAACAAAAAAAAAGAGACATTTTATGAACATCATGATAAGCAGTTAAATTCTATACAAAAAATAGCTATAAATATATTGAAGTTATACTTCTTTGCGCACGTTAGACACTTTGGGATGGGATGTTGGTCGAGAAACCGCGTCACGCTGAAAATTAAGAACAAATTTGTAAGAACTATCGATAAATCGATTGTTTTATTTAACAGCTGTTAATCAAATAAATCAATCAATTAATATAGCTTCACAAGAAATCAAAACATAAAAATATAAACAGTATAATTTTGACATATTATTTAAAACCCACAGCTGATATTCTTTTTATATTTGACTTATTATACCTTTATGCATCCTGCTATTTGATTAACATTGAAACTTTAGAAGTCCAAGGGATGGAGCCCTGAGGGATTAAAGAAACGGGAATAGGACAGAAACCTTCCCTGGGGGATATAGAACAACTTCCCCAAGTTTCATGGTGATCGGCTGGACGGTTTGGTAGCGCATAAAGGATAGACAGACAAACAAACATACATTGGATTTTATATATATATAGATAATAGAAGGTCTACGGTATAACTTCCCCCGTCTGGTCCGACGCAGACAATGTTTTTTTAGAAAACATTTGTTCAACCAGTAGGCTTAAAATAGAATATGTGACGTATATAAAGTAAAAGCTATACATATTCAAATGCCACTCCAAAACAATATACATTTGCTTTACATCTCTGTAATAATTAAATCATAAAATTCACAAACAAGATAGACAAAATAAAAATAAATAGATTGGAATAAATAAATAGACAAAATAAAAATAAATAGATAGATTGAATTATTAAGAAAAAATTGCTTTATAGTTTTCTTGTATAAATCAAAAGGCAATTTTCTAATACCAAGTGGTAGTTTATTAAACATTTTTATAGCTACATTGGTGAAACTTTCTTGTGTCTTTGAATAATTGCAAAAATGTATCATTACATTGTTTTTCCCCCTTGTGTTATATTCATGACACATGCCATGTTCATAGTATTTATTATAATTTTCTTTTATATATAACAAGCATTGAAATATAAATAATCCAGGAAGTGTCATCACTTGAATTTTCTTAAAACTATCCCTACAATGGCCCCTGGGAGGAAGACCACAGATCAATCTAATAGCTTTTTTCTGTAATCGGAAAAGTTTGAGACTATAATTTTGACCGCCCCATAATAATGTACCATAAGACAGATGACTATGTATATGTGCAAAATAAACTACTTTCAATACATCCAAACTAACACTAGACCTTAACCTCCTAAGCATAAAAATACCTCTATTCAAATTATTACCTATCTTATCTATATGACTAACCCAATTTAACTTAGAATCTATATTAAACCCAAGGAAATTTACAAGACAGCAATAAGAAAATAAGAAATATAAAGATTATTATTATTATTTACAGTATTGGAAAATGCATAGTAATTAAAGTACAGTGAAATATATTAACCCTAGATTCATAACCTTAAATTTTTGTCACACTATTCATAAGCATTCGTCTCTCAGACTACTCCAGGTAAAAAAATAAAACAAAATTGTAAATGAACAGTTATTTTAATAAAAGTTATAGAACATGTAAATACATCAATTTAAAAGAATATCATGTGTTTTTTTCTTGATTAGTTAATTTTAAATGCAATTTACACAGACTTTTCCCTGATGTTCTAAGCACATGAAGCGCTGACACTTAAAACATTTAAAACGTGTCATTCTTCTTTTTTCCGAAGGACAGAAGGAACAAATCTTCCTTTGTTGTGTTCCTTGAGGTTCTTCTTCAACAGTAGGTGCTTTTTGACCAAGGATGTCTTCAATTTTTGTCTTTAAGTGACGCTGTAAAGTTGGAAGTTGTATTCGCTCTTGTAACCATGGTAACATGAGTTCTTCACTCAATGTTTTTTGCAAACTCACGGCGTACTACTGATTGTTTTTGTTTTGCCACCATGTTATGTACATAAATAACAAATACGTTTTACTAAAGTGTCATTTATCATACCATAAAAAAAACATAAGGGCCATCTCTTATGTCTTTCTGCTACAACTCATGATACTGGTCATTTCATCGAATGCATCAACTGCACCTTTAGTTGCGTTATAGAGTATAACTATGTCTGGCTTTCCAGTTTCTTGAGAAATGGTGCCTTTTTCGTGTGTATTGGAAAGTAAATAGACAATTTTTGTTGGACTTTGCTTTGTAAGAAACCAAAACATTTTCTTTGTTGTAACAAAACATGGACTGAATTTCAGCTTCCTTGATTTATTGTCTAGCATTTCTTTTGGGATTTCCTTTTTGTCTGATCGTAAGAGTAGCAACAACAGTTAACTTATGGTTGGTCAACATGTCATTAGCTAAAGGAACCGACGTAAACCAATTATCCATGGTCACGTTTCTGTTCGTCGCCATGGATACTCTTTATTATATTTTTTTACGAAGTAGGCACCTAGAGGAAGTCCTGTTGTGTTAGTAATTTTTCCCTAAATAGGGGCATTGCGTCTATCATATATTTTGTTTTTTACATCATACAACAGGACAATTTTAAGCCATATTTGTTGGTTTAGATGGCAAACCATTCATCTACTAGGCGACGCTCTAAAAACGAACACCTACACTAATCATAATCTTTCGTCTGTCATACGACGCATCGGAAACATTATGGTGTCAACAACTACGCTACTGCTGGAAAATGGTGGCCAAATGTATAGCCAAGACTAATAGGATGTCTGGAGGGACGATTAGACGTAGGGGGGTGGGGTAGACATGGGGGGGGAGCCCGCCAACCACTAAAACTTAAATTCCCGAAACTCCCGTCGTCTGAGAGACGAAATGCTTATGAATCCAGGGTTAATAAAGAAATTAGCCCATATGTAACAGCACAGCAACCATTGTAATTGTTATTCAAATACGCACACTCAATATTATTAATAACTTAGCAACAAGAAAAATATGGTTTATAAACGTGTAAATAGTTATTTCAATACCTCCCCTAAATTTTGAGTTTGACTAGTTTTCTAGAACTCAAAATTGTATGAACTTAATATAGGTTCAACTTTGGAAGAAAACTTGTAAACTTTTCTTTGTTTAAGGGTTTTGTAAATATATCAGAAATATTTTCTTCTGTAGATACATATTTAATTGTTATCATACCTTTTTACCACGGACCAGAATATCTTTAATAAAGTGAGGCTTTAATATCAATATGCATTGATCTCTATGATTTCACAAAGTTGTTTAATCAATCATAAGTTTGAACTTGATTATCTAAACACCAGAGTTGCATTAGCAGATTCATTTTTGGTCATAATCAACACAAGCCAATAATATGTATTACTTCAGTTGCACAATGTGCACTGCTTTATACTCTGCTTCCTGATAATAAAGACACTACTGCAGATTCTTTGAAACCCAGGAGATTGAATTACCAAAGTTATAAAACTGCCAGTCCAGTAACACTCTTTCTGTCAGTTTTGTCACCTCTGCACCCCAATCAGCATCTGCAAAGGCTGAGTTTACAAAATCTAAATTTTTTTCATGTTTCCAAATCCAGTGAAGAATGTTTGTGGCTTGATGTATTGAAGAACACGTTTAGCTGCACTCATTTGGTTTTTTATATTCTTATCTAGGATATCTTCCTAGAAAAGCTGGTTGCAAAACAGATATCAGGTCTTGAAATCAGGCAAGATAATTAAAGACTGCCATCAGTCACACATAGGTGTCATTAATTTTTGGCTCCCTCATTTACTTGACAGCAAACTTCAATTTACTTGAAAGTTTACTTCCATCGGGGATTCTTTACCTTTTACACTGACTCATATAGAATTTTGTACAACATTTTTTCTATCATCTCCCTTGGTTTTAAACTTACTATACCCATTATGATATTTTTGCCTTCAAAATACCAAGAAAATTCTTTCATACTCACCAAGTCCTTTACATTCAACTCACGTTTCAATTGATGATTTAAATTTTTGATTTTATCACTTTTTCCTCCCTGATATTAAACAATCATCTACATAACATAGATAACCAAACATCTTCACCATATATACAAACAAACATCATGAATCGAACATATAAAACTATTCTTCTCATCAGAATTTGCTAAAACCAATTATCCCAACATCCGAGGAGATTCCCTTAGTACCATACAGTGCTTATGTAATTTCAATAACTTTCCATCTGGCAACGTTCGACTCCTTCTTGCACTTTTATATAAATATCTTCTTCCAAGAGAACCATTTAGAAGCTGTTGGTAACATCTACAATCGTCTCAGTTGCCAGTCCATTTTTAACTGCATGAAAATAGTCATCCTAACTGTTGTCATTCTAGCCACAGGAGCATAGACAGTTAAAGGATCGTTGGTTCTTGAAAACCATTACATACAAATCTAGCTTTCTTGACATTTGTACCTGTTTAGATTTCTGAAAATCCATTTGTATCTATTGCTACACTTTCCTTTTGGTAATATGCTTCTAACCATGTCTAAATTGTTTCATGTGCATCTATCTTTTTTTTATGGCAACTTTACCAATCTGGTTCACAGCTTCAATAGCTTCCTCCTTATGAGTAAGAAGAATCTTTTTCAACACAAGACAAGACAAAATGCACCATAAATATTATAATGCCTCATGCCTTTTTAGGATATTTACTGATCTTCACTTTCTCTTAGTTCAGGAATAGGTTTGAGTTCTTAACATAGTCTTCGGTTTTCTAACCACCGTCTTTAGGGTTTTCAACAGTTTCATCCTCGTGAGTAGAATCAATTTACTTCAGTTGGCTCTACAGAATTTTACAACTGTGTATTGTAATTAATTCTCCATCAAAAGACACAACACGAGATATAATAATTTTATTATTGGATGGATTCCAAAGTCTATAGCCTGCTCCGGCATAGCCAACAAATCACATTTCTGTAGCTCTTGGTTCAAGCTTATTTTTTGGAGGAAGATTATACACCCAAACTTTCAATCCAAATATACTCAATTTGTCAAGGTAATTTTTAGAGTTCTGATAATAGGTATTAGCAGGAATTTTTCCTTGAAGTGCTCGTGTTGGTGATCTATTTAGCTGGTATGTAGCACAACATACAGCTTCTCCCCAGAGATGCTTTAGTAAGTTTGTATCTAGAAACATACATCTGACTTTGTCTAAAATTGTCCAATTTAATCTTTCAGCAACACCATTTTGTTGAGGTGTGTATGTAGCTGTATATTCTAATTGAATACCATGATCGAAACAATAATTTTTTTAAATGTTTGAAGAGAATTCAGCTCCATTGTCCGATCTTATTCAGGAAACCAGAATATCTTGAGCTCTCATCTGCTCTACATACTGAATTAATTTGTTTTCAACTTCAGATTTATTTTTAAGAATATAAACCTTTGTGAAATTAGAAAAATCATCCGTTATTGTTACATAATACCTTTCACCATTAAGGTACTACCATTGGTGTAGACTCAGGTCCCCATACATCAGTGTGTATCAGCTCGCCAATTCGTCTCGAATGGTGCTTCTCAATAGTTTTAAATATATTTCTGATAGCTTTACCTTTTTTACTAGAATCACATGGATGTTTAGTATGTGGAAGTCCTAGTAATTGTAATCACTCTCTGTCAGAAATGTCCAAAGTGCGAAATGCCCCAATGTCTTCCTTAGACATTATTGACATAACCTACATTGGTGGTGTCTTCACCTGTAGCAAAACCTCACAACAAAGAGATTATTTTGAGTGTTGCAAGTAAAAAGAATATTTTGTTTCTTTGTTATCTGTGCACGACCTTGGTCAAAAATTACTCTAAAACCTGCTTTATTAATTTTTTGTACAGAAAGTAAATTACAGTATATGGTAAAGTGTCAACAATTAAAGCTTCAATAGTGATCTGCTTGGAAATATTCCTATCATTATTGCAATACGTCTACCTTGTTTCTTCGCTTTCATAGTTTGTCAATTAGCTACTTTCAACTCTATAGGAACTATTTATTTAATATCCACCATATACTTCTCAATTGATAAACATACAAAATTATTTGTAGCGCCTGAGTCTAAAATAAAATTCATGTAACCTTTCTTTTCTGTATTTACAACTGATGAGAAAGCATTGAAAGACATTTTATCCTTATTTGATTCTTCTTCAACCACATGTGCCTAATAGTTACGCATATTTTTCCATTTGTTTCCTTTACTAGTTAAACAAACCTACTTCCTCTGACACTGTTGTTAAAATTTAGTGGGAACAATCTTTTTTGAAAATTGATAACTGCTTCCACATATAAAACATTTAATTAGTTTTTGTTCCACGATTTGAACTCCGCATTTACTCTAAATAATAATTGTCCTCTGGATTGAATCCTACAAATACAATCACCTGTATACTCAACTTAAGTTCAACATCTAACAATTCATTTTACAAATCGAGTGAAAGACAGAGTAGTTGTTTCTATGACTGTTATTACTGATCCTTATTTCTTGGGCATTTTAAGTAATAAATGACATACATGTCGTCCCTTCAATGAGTTTTCATCCCAGTTGACTCAAATCTCTAATCAAACTAACAAATTTAATGAAGTGATCTTGTAAACTTGTATTTCCTTCGGCATTTATAGTTAGGTTGAGTAACTGTTTTCTTACAAAACACACTTTGACAATGTACTTTTTTATGCTCAAAAATGTTTTAAGAAGCGGATTGCAACATTTCATACGCTGTTTTGCAGTCCTTCACATAGTCCAAGTGTATCTGTAAAATATTGAACAATGACTGATCTTGTCTTTGATCTAGTTGCTAAAATATCTTTCATTTTCTTTTCTTGTGATTTATCCAGAATCTTCAATTTTTACTCCATCAATCCGCAATATCTTTCACTCCTTTTTCATCTAATAAGCTTTCCAGTCAAAACTTCCAATTAGAGAAAATACTATCTGTTTAATAGAGGCAAAGTATTTATGCTTGTCAATGTTATAATCATTTACCACTGCATACATTCATCACATCAATAAATACAACTGAAATAAAACTCATAAGCCACAACTGGGCCCCATAACCTATTGGAAAAGTGCATAGGAAATTAAAGTTACAGTGAAATATATTAATAAATAAATTTAGCCCAAAGTAAACAGCACAGAAACAATTTTAATTGTAAGTCAAATAATACACACTCAATATTAATTAATAACATAGCAACAAACACTATGGTTTAAAAACTTGTAAATAGTTGTTCCAAACCACAGCTTCCTGCCGTTATAACTTGTTTAAGAATGGGATCGAGGAATTCTAAACTGTTTAGAAAAAAGTTAAACGTTTCCATACACTCGTTGCATTCCTTTAACACTTATTTATACATATTAATATAAATTAAACTTTTAACCACTTACAAATTTACATTTTTTAAATAACGCAGGCAAGACCTAGTTCATAAAACCTTATAATACAAACATTTTACAATGGGAAAATACAATTTACTGGGTGTATAAAGAAGCAGACAGTTTTACTGGCTTAGCTATTTTGTGTCCGTAATAATTTTCCAACCATACTAAATGTACAAAAAGGAGATGCACTAAAAGTATCTATAGTGATTGCAACCATCATATGTTAACATTTGCAGACCTACACAGAAAACCCACCCATACACGCACAATAGTGAAAACCCCCCATATCCCGCAGAATGATAAGACCCAACCCACCCACCCTTACACGCACAATGGTGAAAACCCAACCCCCCACCTATACACCGCACAATGGTGAGAAGACCCACCCACCCACCCATACCCCGCACAATGGTGAAAACCCACTCACCCACCTATACCCCGCACAATGTGAGTAATACCCACCCACCCACCCATACACCGCACAATGGTGAAGACACACTCACCTAAGCCCATACCCGCACAAATGAGAATAAATGTGATCGAGGAACAAGAGTTTGTTGAATTTGCTTTTTTTATTTATTTTATAACAAACTGACAATACGCCAATAATACAATATGTAACAAAAATAATGATGACAGTTTGATAAGACTCTGTTGGTCTACTGCACAACAATTACAAACAAACCAAATAAATTAACACACACTAATAAAAAAAATGACAACAATATTGAGCCAACAACCACAAATTTTCACATTTAGACAACATAATTTATAGATGCAATTATACCAAGACTAGATGCGAGATAAAACATTTAAGAGTAATATGTGAGTTAATGGAAAATTATTAACAGTGCATATAAACTAGAACCGGACAATAACAAAACAATGCAGCTATATATCATATAATATAATATATATACTTTGTTTTGGTTAGCATATTTGTGAAAATTTAACAACAAAAATAAACAATAAATAATAACAATATATATAGATAAATGTAATATTCTTACATTCTTACATATGAGACGCTGACACAACGTACGTATTTTAAGGCGAATATGAATGGTTTTATGAGTGTAGGATGAGTGTGGATGAGTGTAGTCTGGTTACTAACTGAGTTCAACTGTTCCTAAGAAAGGGCAATTTATTAATAGCCCAACAGCCAGGGCAACTAAGGGACCTACAGCTTTATGGGGAATACCGAACCACGTAGTGCTGGTCTGATTTTCAGCTAATTGACAAGCCAGACATTCAATTATCTCCCCACACAACATCCGCACAATGATTACCACCCAACATGGACACCCCAGACTTCTCTAGTAGTGTCCCACGCCGATAGCAATCACCAAGCGGACGCCATGTCGGTATTAAGAGGATAACAATAATAACAATACAATAACATAATGCAATATAAATAACATAATAATATATAAATAACCTAATAACAATATAAATAACATAATACAATATAAATAGCATTATAACAATGGTAGATGGTATCACTGAAGAAGTTATGGTTTTCTAAGACCAAATTTCGATTCTTTGGATTCTCTGTATGATGCCATGTAGCTGGTAGTTTCTGGAGTAAGAACCTCGACAGAAGACATCTGAAGATCTGGTGCGCCCAGGAACTCTGAAGTCCATCTTGGTGAGAGGATGGGTGGTAGTCTCAGGTGGAACGACCATGTTGATAAATAATTGGCAAAACAACTTACTGCCAACACTTTAGTTCTAAGATGCATTTCTGCCCTAAATAACATTGCTTCGTAAAAACTGGTTTACTTTGGCTTGATAAGATACTCAATCTTTCTGGGGCATATCTAGGTACAATAACATAATAGGATATTTGTTCTTCAAAAAAAGAGATGTCAGATGTATTTTAAAAATTAAACCAACAGAATCATGAATAGTTCATTTAAAAAACTAAGCTTATTAACAATACCTTCTATCTACATGTTTGAAGTTATTTCCTACGCTAAAGAACAAACTTGTAAAGGCACATCAGCATTCCTATAACACCATAAATAGACATTTCATCTTTCAATTTATCATAGTTTGAAACTGTGTGAAAACAAACCCGAGTATGGTGACCTCAAGTTACTCTCATAAATTACAAATTAAGTTAACTTAGCAAGATGAGCGTTGTGTGTAAACTTGATTTTTTTCATTTTTAGCCCATAATTACACTTTTATGATTTTTATAACTTTTATGATTATTGTTTCTTGTTGTACATGTAACTGCACTGAGCTTGCAACAAGTAGACACAACAAGTGCTCAAAATTATAGCCATTAATGTCAAAACAAAATCTCAAATGTCTTATCAATGACTGCATTGTTCTTTCAAATACCTCCACTCTTTCTTGAATGTTAGGCCCCTTTATAAGCGCGTCGAGCGTCAAAAGACGCACGTAATATAGAAGCATTATGTTATATGGGTTCTTTAATGCACCGCGCCTGGCGTATACCCAGTGACGCGCGGCTTGCGCCTCTTCGACAACATGTTGT
>JAQJVL010005631.1:0-33963 GCA_035578905.1 Stictocephala bisonia | reverse complement strand
CTCAAAGATCGCAAGATTGAAACTCAAAGATGGCAAGATTGAAACTCAAAGATCACAAGATTGAAACTCAAAGATCGCAAGATTGAAATTCAAAGATCGCAAGGTTGAAACTCAAAGATAGCAAGATTAAAACTCAAAGATCGCAAGATTGAAACTGAAAGATCGCATGAATGAAACTCAAAGATTATAAGTTTGAAACTCAAAGATTGCAAGATTGAAACCAAAAGATCGCATGATTGAAACTTAAAAATGGCAAGATTGAAATTCAAAGATCACAAATTGAAACTCAAAAATGGCAAGATTGAAACTCAAAGATCACAAGTTTGAAACTCAAAGATCGCAAGATTGAAATTTAAAGATCGCAAGGTTGAAACTCAAAGATAGCAAGATTGAAACTCAAAGATCGCAAGATTGAAACTCAAAGATCGCATGAATGAAACTCAAAGATTATAAGTTTGAAACTCAAAGATCGCAAGATTGAAACTCAAAGATCGCATAATTGAAACTCAAAGATGGCAAGATTGAAATTCAAAGATTACAAGATTGAAACTCAAAAATGGCAAGATTGAAACTCAAAGATTGCAAGATTGAAACTCAAAGATGGCAAGACAGAAACTCAAAGATCGCAATTTTGAAACTCAAAGATGGCAAAATTGAAACTCAAAGATAGCAAGATTGAAACTCAAAGATTGCATGATTGAAACTCAAATATCGCAAGATTAAAACTCAAAGATCGCAAGATTGAAATTCAAAGATCACAGGATTAAACTCAAAGATAGCAAGATTAAAACTCAAAGATTGCAAGATTGAAACTCAAAGATCGCAAGATTAAAACTCAAAGATTGCAAGATTGAAACTCAAAGATCGCAAGATTGAAACTCAAAGATCGCAAGTTTGAAACTCAAAGATCGCAAGATTGAAACTCAAAGATCGCAAGAATTAAACTCAAAGATCGCAAGATTGAAACTCAAAGATGGCAAGATTGAAACTAAAAAATCGCAAGCCTGAAACTCAAAGTTTGCAAGATTGATACACAAAGATCGCATAATTGAAACTCAAATATCTCAAGATTGAAACTCAAAGATGGCAAGATTGAAACTCAAAGATCGCAAGATTGAAACTCAAAGATCGCAATTTTGAAACTCAAAGATGTCAAAATTGAAACTCAAAGATCGCAAGATTTAAACTCAAAGATCGCAAAATTGAAACTCAAAGATCGCAAGATTAAAACTCAAAGATCGCAAGATTGAAACTCAAAGATGGCAAGATGGAAACTAAAGATCGCAAGACTGAAACTCAAAGATCGCAAGATTGATACACAAAGATCGCATGATTGAAACTCAAATATCTCAAGATTGAAACTCAAAGATGGCAAGATTGAAACTCAAAGATCGCAAAATTGAAACACAAAGATCGCAAGATTAAAACTCAAAGATCGCAAGATTGAAACTCAAAGATGGCAAGATTGAAACTCAAAGATCGCAAGATTGAAACTCAAAGATCTTAAGATTGAAACTCAAAGATCGCAAGATTGAAACTCAAAGATCGCAAGAATTAAACTCAAAGATCGCAAGATTGAAACTCAAAGATTGCAAGATTGAAACTCAAAGATCGCAAGAATGAAATTCAAAGATCGCAAGATTGAAACTCCAAGATCGCAAAATTGAAACTTAAAGATGGCAAGATTGAAACTCGAAAATCAAAAGACTGAAACTCAAAAATCGCAAGATTGATACACAAAGTTCGCATGATTGAAATTAAAATATCTCAAGATTAAAACTCAAAGATCGCAGGATTGAAACTCAAAGATCGCAAGATTGAAACTCAAAGATTGCAAGATTGAAACTCAAAGATCGCAAGATTAAAACTCAAAGATCGCAAGATGAAACTCAAAGATGGCCAGATTGAAACTTAAAGATCGCAAGATTGAAACTCAAAGATCGCAAGATCGAAACTCAAAGATCGCAAGATTGAAACTCAAAGATCGCAATAATTAATCTCAAAGATCGCAAGATTGAAACTCAAAGATTGCAAGATTTAAACTCAAAAATCGCAAGATTGAAACTTATAGATGGCAAGATTGAAACTAAAAAATCGCAAGCCTGAAACTCAAAGATTGCAAGATTGATACACAAAAATCGCATAATTGAAACTCAAATATCTCAAGATTGAAACTCAAAGATCGCAAGATTGAAACTCAAAGATCGCAATATTAAAACTCAAAGATCGCAATTTTGAAACTCAAAGATGGCAAAATTGAAACTCAATGATCTCAAGATTGATACTCAAAGATCGCAAGATTGAAACTCAACAATCGCAAGATTGAAATTCAAAGATCACAAGATTGAAACTCAAAGATAGCAAGATTGAAACTCAAAGATCGCAAGATTGATACTCAAAGATCGCAAGATTAAAACTCAAAGATCGCAAGATTGAAACTCAAAGATCGCAAGATTGAAACTCAAAGTTCGCAAGATTGAAACTCAAAGATCACAAGATTGAAACACAAAGATAGCAAGATTGAAACTCAAAGATCGCATGATTGAAACTCTAAGATCGCAAGATTGAAACTCAACAATCGCAAGATTGAAATTCAAAGGTCACAAGATTGAAACTCAAAGATAGCAAGATTAAAACTCAAAGATCGCAAGATTGAACCTCAAAGATAGCAAGATTGAAACTCAAAGATCGCATGATTGAAACTCAAAGATCGCATGATTGAAAGTCAACAATCGCAAGATTGAAATTCAAAGATCACAAGATTGAAACTCAAAGATAGCAAGATTGAAACTCAAAGATCGCAAGATTGATACTCAAAGATCGAAAGATAAAAAATCAAATATTGCAAGATTGAAACTCAAAGATGGCAAGATTGAAACTCAAAGATCACAAGTTTTAAACTCAAAGATCGCAAGTTTGAAACTCAAAGATCGCAAGATTGAAACTCAAAGATCGCAAGAATTAAACTCAAAGATCGCAAGATTCAAACTCAAAGATTGCAAGATATAAACTAAAAAATCACAAGATTGAAACTCAAAGATGGCAAGATTGAAACTAAAAAATCGCAAGCCTGAAACTCAAAGATCGCAAGATTGATACACAAAGATCGCATAATTGAAACTCAAATATCTCAAGATTGAAACTCAAAGATCGCAAGATTGAAACTCAAAGATCGCAAGATTGAAACTCAAAGATCGCAAGATTGAAACTCAAAGATCGCAAGATTGAAATTCAAAGATCACAAGAATGAAACGAAAAGATAGCAAGATTGAAACTCAAAGATCGCAAGATTGATACTCAAAGATCGCAAGATTAAAACTCAAAGATCTCAAGATTGAAACTCAAAGATGGCAAGATTGAAACTCAAAGATCACAAGTCTGAAACTCAAAGATCGCAAGATTGAAATTCAAAGATCGCAAGGTTGAAACTCAAAGATAGCAAGATTGAAACTCAAAGATCGCAAGATTGAAACTCAAAGTTTGCATGAATGAAACTCAAAGATTATAAGTTTGAAACTCAAAGATCGCAAGATTGAAACTCAAAGATCGCATGATTGAAACTCAAAGATGGCAAGATTGAAATTCAAAGATCACAAGATTGAAACTCAAAAATGGCAAGATTGAAACTCAAAGATTGCAAGATTGAAACTAAAAGATGGCAAGACTGAAACTCAAAGATCGCAATTTTGAAACTCAAAGATGGCAAAATTGAAACTCAAAGATAGCAAGATTGAAACTCAAAGATTGCATGATTGAAACTCAAAGATCGCAAGATTGAAATTCAAAGATCACAGGATTAAACTCAAAGATAGCAAGATTAAAACTCAAAGATTGCAAGATTGAAACTCAAAGATCGCAAGATTAAAACTCAAAGATTGCAAGATTGAAACTCAAAGATCGCAAGATTGAAACTCAAAGATCGCAAGTTTGAAACTCAAAGATCGCAAGATTGAAACTCAAAGATCGCAAGAATTAAACTCAAAGATCGCAAGATTCAAACTCAAAGATTGCAAGATTTAAACTCAAAAATCGCAAGATTGAAACTCAAAGATGGCAAGATTGAAACTAAAAAATCGCAAGCCTGAAACTCAAAGATCGCAAGATTGATACACAAAGATCGCATAATTGAAACTCAAATATCTCAAGATTGAAACTCAAAGATCGCAAGATTGAAACTCAAAGATCGCAAGATTGAAACTCAAAGATCGCAATTTTGAAACTCAAAGATGGCAAAATTGAAACTCAAAGATCGCAAGATTTAAACTCAAAGATCGCAAAATTGAAACTCAAAGATCGCAAGATTAAAACTCAAAGATCGCAAGATTGAAACTCAAAGATGGCAAGATTGAAACTCAAAGATCGCAAGATTGAAACTAAAGATCGCAAGACTGAAACTCAAAGATCGCAAGATTGATACACAAAGATCGCATGATTGAAACTCAAATATCTCAAGATTGAAACTCAAAGATGGCAAGATTGAAACTCAAAGATCGCAAAATTGAAACTCAAAGATCGCAAGATTAAAACTCAAAGATCGCAAGATTGAAACTCAAAGATGGCAAGATTGAAACTCAAAGATCGCAAGATTGAAACTCAAAGATCTTAAGATTGAAACTCAAAGATCGCAAGATTGAAACTCAAAGATCGCAAGAATTAAACTCAAAGATCGCAAGATTGAAACTCAAAGATTGCAAGATTGAAACTCAAAGATCGCAAGATTGAAATTCAAAGATCGCAAGATTGAAACTCCAAGATCGCAAAATTGAAACTCAAAGATGGCAAGATTGAAACTCGAAAATCAAAAGACTGAAACTCAAAAATCGCAAGATTGATACACAAAGTTCGCATGATTGAAATTAAAATATCTCAAGATTAAAACTCAAAGATCGCAAGATTGAAACTCAAAGATCGCAAGATTGAAACTCAAAGATCGCAAGATTGAAACTCAAAGATAGCAAGATTGAAACTCAAAGATCGCATGATTGAAACTCAAAGATCGCAAGATTGAAACTCAACAATCGCAAGATTAAAATTCAAAGATCGCAAGATTGAAACTCAAAGATAGCAAGATTGAAACTCAAAGATCGCAAGATTGATACTCAAAGATCGCAAGATTAAAACTCAAAGATCGCAAGATTGAAACTCAAAGATGGCAAGATTGAAACTCAAAGATCACAAGTTTGAAACTCAAAGATCTCAAGATTGAAATTCAAAGATCGCAAGGTTGAAACTCAAAGATAGCAAGATTGAAACTCAAAGATCGCAAGATTGAAACTCAAAGATCGCATGAATGAAACTCAAAGATTATAAGTTTGAAACTCAAAGATCGCAAGATTGAAACTCAAAGATCGCATGATTGAAACTCAAAGATGGCAAGATTGAAATTCAAAGATCGCAAGATTGAAACTCAAAAATGGCAAGATTGAAACTCAAAGATCGCAAGATTGAAACTCAAAGATCGCAAGATTGAAACTCAAAGATCGCAAGTTTGAAACTCAAAGATAGCAAGATTGAAACTCAAAGATCGCAAGATTGAAACTCAAAGATCGCATGATTGAAACTCAAAGATAGCAAGTTTGAAACTCAAAGATCGCAAGATTGAAACTCAAAGATCGCAATAATTAAACTCAAAGATCGCAAGATTGAAACTCAAAGATTGCAAGATTTAAACTCAAAAATCGCAAGATTGAAACTCAAAGATGGCAAGATTGAAACTAAAAAATCGCAAGCCTGAAACTCAAAGATCGCAAGATTGATACACAAAGATCGCATAATTGAAACTCAAATATCTCAAGATTGAAACTCAAAGATCGCAAGATTGAAACTCAAAGATCGCAAGATTGAAACTCAAAGATCGCAAGATTGAAACTCAAAGATCGCAAGATTGAAACTCAAAGATCGCAAGATTGAAACTCAAAGATCGCAAGATTGAAACTCAAAGATCGCAAGATTGAAACTCAAAGATCGCAAGATTGAAACTCAAAGATCGCAAGATTGAAACTCAAAGATCGCAAGATTGAAACTCAAAGATCGCAAGATTAAACTCAAAGATCGCAAGATTGAAACTCAAAGATCGCAAGATTGAAACTCAAAGATCGCAAGATTGAAACTCAAAGATCACAAGATTGAAACTCAAAGATAGCAAGATTGAAACTCAAAGATCGCATGATTGAAACTCAAAGATCGCAAGATTGAAACTCAACAATCGCAAGATTGAAATTCAAAGGTCACAAGATTGAAACTCAAAGATAGCAAGATTAAAACTCAAAGATCGCAAGATTGAAACTCAAAGATAGCAAGATTGAAACTCAAAGATCGCATGATTGAAACTCAAAGATCGCAAGATTGAAAGTCAACAATCGCAAGATTGAAATTCAAAGATCACAAGATTGAAACTCAAAGATAGCAAGATTGAAACTCAAAGATCGCAAGATTGATACTCAAAGATCGCAAGATTAAAACTCAAAGATTGCAAGATTGAAACTCAAAGATGGCAAGATTGAAACTCAAAGATCACAAGTTTGAAACTCAAAGATCGCAAGTTTGAAACTCAAAGATCGCAAGATTGAAACTCAAAGATCGCAAGAATTAAACTCAAAGATCGCAAGATTCAAACTCAAAGATTGCAAGATTTAAACTCAAAAATCGCAAGATTGAAACTCAAAGATGGCAAGATTGAAACTAAAAAATCGCAAGCCTGAAACTCAAAGATCGCAAGATTGATACACAAAGATCGCATAATTGAAACTCAAATATCTCAAGATTGAAACTCAAAGATCGCAAGATTGAAACTCAAAGATAGCAAGATTGAAACTCAAAGATCGCAATTTTGAAACTCAAAGATGGCAAAATTGAAACTCAAAGATCGCAAGATTTAAACTCAAAGATCGCAAAATTGAAACTCAAAGATCGCAAGATTAAAACTCAAAGATCGCAAGATTGAAACTCAAAGATGGCAAGATTGAAACTCAAAGATCGCAAGATTGAAACTAAAGATCGCAAGACTGAAACTCAAAGATCGCAAGATTGATACACAAAGATCGCATGATTGAAACTCAAATATATCAAGATTGAAACTCAAAGATGGCAAGATTGAAACTCAAAGATCGCAAAATTGAAACTCAAAGATCGCAAGATTAAAACTCAAAGATCGCAAGATTGAAACTCAAAGATGGCAAGATTAAAACTCAAAGATCGCAAGATTGAAACTCAAAGATCTTAAGATTGAAACTCAAAGATCGCAAGATTGAAACTCAAAGATCGCAAGAATTAAACTCAAAGATCGCAAGATTGAAACTCAAAGATTGCAAGATTGAAACTCAAAGATCGCAAGATTGAAATTCAAAGATCGCAAGATTGAAACTCCAAGATCGCAAAATTGAAACTCAAAGATGGCAAGATTGAAACTCGAAAATCAAAAGACTGAAACTCAAAAATCGCAAGATTGATACACAAAGTTCGCATGATTGAAATTAAAATATCTCAAGATTAAAACTCAAAGATCGCAAGATTGAAACTCAAAGATCGCAAGATTGAAACTCAAAGATCGCAAGATTGAAACTCAAAGATCACAAGATTGAAACTCAAAGATCTCAAGATTGAAACTCAAAGATCGCAAGATTGAACCTCAACAATCGCAAGATTAAAATTCAAAGATAGCAAGATTGAAACTCAAAGATCGCATGATTGAAACTCAAAGATCGCAAGATTGAACCTCAACAATCGCAAGATTAAAATTCAAAGATCGCAAGATTGAAACTCAAAGATAGCAAGATTGAAACTCAAAGATCGCAAGATTGATACTTAAAGATCGCAAGATTAAAACTCAAAGATCGCAAGATTGAAACTCAAAGATGGCAAGATTAAAACTCAAAGATCACAAGTTTGAAACTCAAAGATCTCAAGATTGAAATTCAAAGATCGCAAGGTTGAAACTCAAAGATAGCAAGATTGAAACTCAAAGATCGCAAGATTGAAACTCAAAGATCGCATGAATGAAACTCAAAGATTACAAGTTTAAAACTCAAAGATCGCAAGATTGAAACTCAAAGATCGCATGATTGAAACTCAAAGATGGCAAGATTGAAATTCAAAGATCTCAAGATTGAAACTCAAAAATGGCAAGATTGAAACTCAAAGATTGCAAGATTGAAACTCAAAGATGGCAAGACTGAAACTCAGATCGCAATTTTGAAACTCAAAGATCGCAAGATTGAAACTCAAAGATCGCAATTTTGAAACTCAAAGATGGCAAAATTCAAACTCAAAGATCGCAAGATTGATACTCAAAGATCGCAAGATTAAAACTCAAAGATCGCAAGATTGAAACTCAAAGATCGCAAGATTGAAACTCAAAGATCGCAAGATTGAAACTCAAAGATTACAAGATTGAAACTCAAAGATAGCAAGATTGAAACTCAAAGATCGCATGATTGAAACTCAAAGATCGCAAGATTGAAACTCAACAATCGTAAGATTGAAATTCAAAGGTCACAAGATTGAAACTCAAAGATAGCAAGATTAAAACTCAAAGATCGCAAGATTGAAACTCATAGATAGCAAGATTGAAACTCAAAGATCGCATGATTGAAACTCAAAGATGGCAAGATTGAATGTCAACAATCGCAAGATTGAAATTCAAAGATCACAAGATTGAAACTCAAAGATAGCAAGATTGAAACTCAAAGATCGCAAGATTAATACTCAAAGATCGCAAGATAAAAAATCAAAGATTGCAAGATTGAAACTCAAAGATGGCAAGATTGAAACTCAAAGATCACAAGTTTGAAACTCAAAGATCGCAAGATTGAAATTCAAAGATCGCAAGGTTGAAACTCAAAGATAGCAAGATTGAAACTCAAAGATCGCAAGATTGAAACTCAAAGATCGCATGAATGAAACTCAAAGATTATAAGTTTGAAACTCAAAGATCGCAAGATTGAAACTCAAAGATCGCATGATTGAAACTCAAAGATGGCAAGATTGAAATTCAAAGATCACAAGATTGAAATTAAAAAAAGGCAAGATTGAAACTCAAAGATTGCAAGATTGAAACTAAAAGATGGCAATTTTGAAACTCAAAGATCGCAATTTTGAAACTCAAAGATGGCAAAATTGAAACTCAAAGATAGCAAGATTGAAACTCAAAGATTGCATGATTGAATCTCAAATATCGCAAGATTAAAACTCAAAGATCGCAAGATTGAAATTCAAAGATCACAGGATTAAACTAAAAGATAGGTAGATTAAAAGTCAAAGATTGCAAGATTGAAACTCAAAGATCGCAAGATTAAAACTCAAAGATTGCAAGATTGAAACTCAAAGATCGCAAGATTGAAACTCAAAGATCGCAAGTTTGAAACTCAATGATCGCAAGATTGAAACTCAAAGATCGCAAGAATAAAACTCAAAGATCGCAAGATTCAAACTCAAAGATTGCAAGATTTAAACTCAAAAATCGCAAGATTAAAACTCAAAGATTTCAAGATTGAAACTAAAAAATCGCAAGCCTGAAACTCAAAGATCGCAAGATTGATACACAAAGATCGCATAATTGAAACTCAAATATCTATAGATTAAAACTCAAAGATCGCAAGATTGAAACTCAAAGATCGCAAGATTGAAACTCAAAGATCGCAATTTTGAAACTCAAAGATGGCAAAATTGAAACTCAAAGATCGCAAGATTTAAACTCAAAGATCGCAAAATTGAAACTCAAAGATCGCAAGATTAAAACTCAAAGATCACAAGAATTAAACTCTTGCTATCTTTGAGCAATATTGCGATTGAGTTTCAATCTTGCGATCTTTGAGTTTCAATCTTGCGATCTTTGAGTTTGAATTTTGCCATCTTTGAGTTTCAAAATTGCGATCTTTGAGTTTCAATCTTGCGATCTTTGAGTTTCAAAATTGCGATCTTTGAGTTTCAGTCTTGCCATCTTTGAGTTTCAATCTTGCAATCTTTGAGTTTCAATCTTGCCATTTTTGAGTTTCAATCTTGCGATCTTTGAATTTATATCTTTCCCATCTTTGAGTTTCAATCATGCGATCTTTGAGTTACAATCTTGCGATCTTTGAGTTTCAAACTTGTAATCTTTGAGTTTCATTCATGCGATCTTTGAGTTTCAATCTTGCGATCTTTGAGTTTCAATCTTGCTATCTTTGAGTTTCAACCTTGTTTTTTTTGAATTTCAATCTTGAGATCTTTGAGTTTCAAACTTGTGATCTTTGAGTTTCAATCTTGCCATCTTTGTGTTTCATTCTTGCGATCTTTGAGTTTTAATCTTGCGATCTTTGAGTATCAATCTTGCGATCTTTGAGTTTCAATCTTGCGATCTTTGAATTTTAATCTTGCGATTGTTGAGGTTCAATCTTGCGATCTTTGAGTTTCAATCATGCGATCTTTGAGTTTCAATCTTGCGATCTTTGAGTTTCAATCTTGCGATCTTTGAGTTTCAATCTTGCGATCTTTGAGTTTTAATCTTGAGATATTTTAATTTCAATCATGCGAACTTTGTGTATCAATCTTGCGATTTTTGAGTTTCAGTCTTTTGATTTTCGAGTTTCAATCTTGCCATCTTTGAGTTTCAATTTTTCGATCTTGGAGTTTCAATCTTGCGATCTTTGAATTTTAATCTTGCGATCTTTGAGTTTCAATCTTGCAATCTTTGAGTTTCAATCTTGCGATCTTTGAGTTTAATTCTTGCGATCTTTGAGTTTCAATCTTGCGATCTTCGAGTTTCAATCTTGCGATCTTTGAGTTTCAATCTTGCGATCTTTGAGTTTCAATCTTGCCATCTTTGAGTTTCAATCTTGCGATCTTTGAGTTTTAATCTTGCGATCTTTGAGTTTCAATTTTGCGATCTTTGAGTTTCAATCTTGCCATCTTTGAGTTTCAATCTTGAGATATTTGAGTTTCAATCATGCGATCTTTGTGTATCAATCTTGCGATCTTTGAGTTTCAGTCTTGCGATCTTTAGTTTCAATCTTGCGATCTTTGAGTTTCAATCTTGCCATCTTTGAGTTTCAATCTTGCGATCTTTGAGTTTTAATCTTGCGATCTTTGAGTTTCAATTTTGCGATCTTTGAGTTTAAATCTTGCGATCTTTGAGTTTCAATTTTGCCATCTTTGAGTTTCAAAATTGCGATCTTTGAGTTTCAATCTTGCGATCTTTGAGTTTCAATCTTGCGATCTTTGAGTTTCAATCTTGATATATTTGAGTTTCAATTATGCGATCATTGTTTATCAATCTTGCGATCTTTGAGTTTCAGGCTTGCGATTTTTTAGTTTCAATCTTGCCATCTTTGAGTTTCAATCTTGCGATTTTTGAGTTTAACTCTTGCAATCTTTGAGTTTGAATCTTGCGATCTTTGAGTTTAATTCTTGCGATCTTTGAGTTTCAATCTTGCGATCTTTGAGTTTCAAACTTGCGATCTTTGAGTTTCAATCTTGCGATCTTTGAGTTTCAATCTTGCAATCTTTGAGTTTTAATCTTGCGATCTTTGAGTTTCAATCTTGCAATCTTTGAGTTTTAATCTTCCTATCTTTTAGTTTAATCCTGTGATCTTTGAATTTCAATCTTGCGATCTTTGAGTTTTAATCTTGCGATATTTGAGTTTCAATCATGCAATCTTTGAGTTTCAATCTTGCTATCTTTGAGTTTCAATTTTGCCATCTTTGAGTTTCAAAATTGCGATCTTTGAGTTTCAGTCTTGCAATCTTTTAGTTTCAATCTTGCAATCTTTGAGTTTCAATCTTGCCATTTTTGAGTTTCAATCTTGTGATCTTTGAATTTCAATCTTGCTATCTTTGAGTTTTAATCTTGCGATCTTTGAGTTTCAATCTTGCGATCTTTGAGTTTCAAACTTATAATCTTTGAGTTTCATTCATGCGATCTTTGAGTTTCAATCTTGCGATCTTTGAGTTTCAATCTTGCTATCTTTGAGTTTCAACCTTGCGATCTTTGAATTTCAATCTTGCGATCTTTGAGTTTCACACTTGTGATCTTTGAGTTTCAATCTTGCCATCTTTGAGTTTCAATCTTGCGATCTTTGAGTTTTAATCTTGCGATCTTTGAGTATCAATCTTGCGATCTTTGAGTTTTAATCTTGCTATCTATTAGTTTCATTCTTGTGATCTTTGAATTTCAATCTTGCGATCTTTGAGTTTCAATCTTGCGATCTTTGAGTTTCAAACTTGTGATCTTTGAGTTTCAATCTTGCCATCTTTGAGTTTCAATCTTGCAATCTTTGATTTTTTATCTTGCGATCTTTGAGTATCAATCTTGCGATCTTTGAGTTTCAATCTTGCTATCTTTGAGTTTTAATCTTGTGATCTTTGAATTTCAATCTTGCGATTGTTGACTTTCAATCTTGCCATCTTTGAGTTTCAATCATGCGATCTTTGAGTTTCAATCTTGCTATCTTTAAATTTCAATCTTGCGATCTTTGAGTTTTAATCTTGCTATCTTTGAGTTTCAATCTTGTGACCTTTGAATTTCAATCTTGCGATTGTTGAGTTTCAATCTTGCGATCTTTGAATTTCAATCATGCGATCTTTGAGTTTCAATCTTGCTATCTTTGAGTTTCAATCTTGTGATCTTTGAGTTTCAATCTTGCGATCTTTGAGTTTCAATCTTGCGATCTGTGAGTTTCAATCTTGCGATCTTTGAGTTTTAATCTTGCGATATTTGAGTATCAATCTTGCGATCTTTGAGTTTGAATTTTGCCATCTTTGAGTTTCAATCTTGCAATCTTTGAGTTTCAATCTTGCCATTTTTGAGTTTCAATCTTGCGATCTTTGAATTTATATCTTGCCATCTTTGAGTTTCAATCATGCGATCTTTGAGTTACAATTTTGCGATCTTTGAGTTTCAAACTTGTAATCTTTGAGTTTCATTCATGCGATCTTTGAGTTTCAATCTTGCGATATTTGAGTTTCAATCTTGCTATCTTTGAGTTTCAACCTTGCGATCTTTGAATTTCAATCTTGAGATCTTTGAGTTTCAAACTTGTGATCTTTGAGTTTCAATCTTGCCATCTTTGAGTTTCAATCTTGCGATCTTTGAGTTTTAATCTTGCGATCTTTGAGTATCAATCTTGCGATCTTTGAGTTTCAATCTTGCTATCTTTGAGTTTCAATCTTGCGATCTTTGAATTTTAATCTTGCGATTGTTGAGGTTCAATCTTGCGATCTTTGAGTTTCAATCATGCGATCTTTGAGTTTCAATCTTGCTATCTTTGAGTTTCAATCTTGCGATCTTTGAGTTTCAATCTTGCGATCTTTGAGTTTCAATCTTGCGATCTTTGAGTTTTAATCTTGAGATATTTTAATTTCAATCATGCGAACTTTGTGTATCAATCTTGCGATTTTTGAGTTTCAGTCTTTTGATTTTCGAGTTTCAATCTTGCCATCTTTGAGTTTCAATTTTGCGATCTTGGAGTTTCAATCTTGCGATCTTTGAATTTCAATCTTGCGATCTTTGAGTTTCAATCTTGCAATGTTTGAGTTTCAATCTTGCGATCTTTGAGTTTAATTCTTGCGATCTTTGAGTTTCAATCTTGCGATCTTTGAGTTTCAATCTTAAGATCTTTGAGTTTCAATCTTGCGATCTTTGAGTTTCAATCTTGCCATCTTTGAGTTTCAATCTTGCGATCTTTGAGTTTTTATCTTGCGATCTTTGAGTTTCAATTTTGCGATCTTTGAGTTTCAATCTTGCCATCTTTGAGTTTCAATCTTGAGATATTTTAGTTTCAATCATGCGATCTTTGTGTATCAATCTTGCGATCTTTGAGTTTCAGTCTTGCGATCTTTAGTTTCAATCTTGCGATCTTTGAGTTTCAATCTTGCCATCTTTGAGTTTCAATCTTGCGATCTTTGAGTTTTAATCTTGCGATCTTTGAGTTTCAATTTTGCGATCTTTGAGTTTAAATCTAGCGATCTTTGAGTTTCAATATTGCCATCTTTGAGTTTCAAAATTGCGATCTTTGAGTTTCAATCTTGCGATCTTTGAGTTTCAATCTTGCGATCTTTGAGTTTCAATCTTGAGATATTTGAGTTTCAATTATGCGATCTTTGTGTATCAATCTTGCGATCTTTGAGTTTTAGGCTTGCGTTTTTTTAATTTCAATCTTGCCATCTTTGAGTTTCAATCTTGCGATTTTTGAGTTTAAATCTTGCAATCTTTGAGTTTGAATCTTGCGATCTTTGAGTTTAATTCTTGCGATCTTTGAGTTTCAATCTTGCGATCTTTGAGTTTCAAACTTGCGTTCTTTGAGTTTCAATCTTGCAATCTTTGAGTTTCAATCTTGCAATCTTTGAGTTTTAATCTTGCGATCTTTGAGTTTCAATCTTGCAATCTTTGAGTTTCAATCTTGCTATCTTTTAGTTTCATTCTTGTGATCTTTGAATTTCAATCTTGCGATCTTTGAGTTTCAATCTTGCGATCTTTGAGTTTCAAACTTGTGATCTTTGAGTTTCAATTTTGCCATCTTTGAGTTTCAATCTCGCTATCTTTAAGTTTCAATCTTGTGATCTTTGAATTTTAATCTTGCGATTGTTGACTTTCAATCTTGCCATCTTTGAGTTTCAATCATGCGATCTTTGAGTTTCAATCTTGCTATCTTTAAATTTCAATCTTGCGGTCTTTGAGTTTTGATCTTGCTATCTTTGAGTTTCAATCTTGTGACCTTTGAATTTCAATCTAGCGATTGTTGAGTTTCAATCTTGCGATCTTTTAGTTTCAATCATGCGATCTTTGAGTTTCAATCTTGCTATCTTTGAGTTTCAATCTTGTGATCTTTGAGTTTCAATCTTGCGATCTTTGAGTTTCAATCTTGCGATCTTTGAGTTTCAATCTTGCGATCTTTGAGTTTTAATCTTGCGATCTTTGAGTATCAATCTAGCGATCTTTGAGTTTGAATTTTGCCATCTTTGAGTTTCAAAATTGCGATCTTTGAGTTTCAATCTTGCGATCTTTAAGTTTCAAAATTGCGATCTTTGAGTTTCAGTCTTGCCGTCTTTGAGTTTCAATCTTGCAATCTTTAAGTTTCAATCTTGCCATTTTTGAGTTTCAATCTTGCGATCTTTGAATTTATATCTTGCCATCTTTGAGTTTCAATCATGCGATCTTTGAGTTACAATCTTGCGATCTTTGAGTTTCAAACTTGTAATCTTTGAGTTTCATTCATGCGATCTTTGAGTTTCAATCTTGCGATCTTTGAGTTTCAATCTTGCTATCTTTGAGTTTCAACCTTGCGATCTTTGAATTTCAATCATGAGATCTTTGAGTTTCAATCATGCGATCTTAGAGTTTCAATCTTGCTATCTTTGAATTTCAATCATGCGATCTTTGAGTTTCAATCTTGCTATCTTTGAGTTTCAATCTTGCGATCTTTGAATTTTAATCTTGCGATTTTTGAGGTTCAATCTTGCGATCTTTGAGTTTCAATCATGCGATCTTTGAGTTTCAATCTTGTTATCTTTGAGTTTCAATCTTGCGATCTTTGAGTTTCAATCTTGCGATCTTTGAGTTTCAATCTTGCGGTCTTTGAGTTTTAATCTTGAGATATTTTAATTTCAATCATGCGAACTTTGTGTATCAATCTTGCGATTTTTGAGTTTCAGTCTTTTGATTTTCGAGTTTCAATCTTGCCATCTTTGAGTTTCAATTTTGCGATCTTGGAGTTTCAATCTTGCGATCTTTGAATTTCAATCTTGCGATCTTTGAGTTTCAATCTTGCAATCTTTGAGTTTCAATCTTGCGATCTTTGAGTTTAATTCTTGCGATCTTTGAGTTTCAATCTTGCGATCTTTGAGTTTCAATCTTAAGATCTTTGAGTTTCAATCTTGCGATCTTTGAGTTTCAATCTTGCCATCTTTGAGTTTCAATCTTGCGATCTTTGAGTTTTAATCTTGCGATTTTTGAGTTTCAATTTTGCGATCTTTGAGTTTCAATCTTGCCATCTTTGAGTTTCAATCTTGAGATATTTTAGTTTCAATCATGCGATCTTTGTGTATCAATCTTGCGATCTTTGAGTTTCAGTCTTGCGATCTTTAGTTTCAATCTTGCGATCTTTGAGTTTCAATCTTGCCATCGTTGAGTTTCAATCTTGCGATCTTTGAGTTTTAAACTTGCGATCTTTGAGTTTCAATTTTGCGATCTTTGAGTTTAAATCTTGCGATCTTTGAGTTTCAATTTTGCCTTCTTTGAGTTTCAAAACTGCGATCTTTGAGTTTCAATCTTGCGATCTTTGAGTTTCAATCTTGCGATCTTTGAGTTTCAATCTTGAGATATTTGAGTTTTAATTATGCGATCTTTGTGTATCAATCTTGCGATCTTTGAGTTTCAGGCTTGCGATTTTTTAGTTTCAATCTTGCCATCTTTGAGTTTCAATCTTGCGATCTTTGAGTTTAATTCTTGCGATCTTTGAGTTTCAATCTTGCGATCTTTGAGTTTCAATCTTAAGATCTTTGAGTTTCAATTTTGCGATCTTTGAGTTTCAATCTTGCCATCTTTGAGTTTCAATCTTGAGATATTTTAGTTTCAATCATGCGATCTTTGTGTATCAATCTTGCGATCTTTGAGTTTCAGTCTTGCGATCTTTAGTTTCAATCTTGCGATCTTTGAGTTTCAATCTTGCCATCTTTGAGTTTCAATCTTGCGATCTTTGAGTTTTAATCTTGAGATCTTTGAGTTTCAATTTTGCGATCTTTGAGTTTAAATCTAGCGATCTTTGAGTTTCAATATTGCCATCTTTGAGTTTCAAAATTGCGATCTTTGAGTTTCAATCTTGCGATCTTTGAGTTTCAATCTTGCGATCTTTGAGTTTCAATCTTGAGATATTTGAGTTTCAATTATGCGATCTTTGTGTATCAATCTTGCGATCTTTGAGTTTTAGGCTTGCGATTTTTTAGTTTCAATCTTGCCATCTTTGAGTTTCAATCTTGCGATTTTTGAGTTTAAATCTTGCAATCTTTGAGTTTGAATCTTGCGATCTTTGAGTTTAATTCTTGCGATCTTTGAGTTTCAATCTTGCGATCTTTGAGTTTCAAACTTGCGTTCTTTGAGTTTCAATCTTGCAATCTTTGAGTTTCAATCTTGCAATCTTTGAGTTTTAATCTTGCGATCTTTGAGTTTCAATCTTGCAATCTTTGAGTTTCAATCTTGCTATCTTTTAGTTTCATTCTTGTGATCTTTGAATTTCAATCTTGCGATCTTTGAGTTTCAATCTTGCGATCTTTGAGTTTCAAACTTGTGATCTTTGAGTTTCAATTTTGCCATCTTTGAGTTTCAATCTTGCAATCTTTGATTTTTTATCTTGCGATCTTTGAGTATCAATCTTGCGATCTTTGAGTTTCAATCTTGCTATCTTTAAGTTTCAATCTTGTGATCTTTGAATTTTAATCTTGCGATTGTTGACTTTCAATCTTGCCATCTTTGAGTTTCAATCATGCGATCTTTGAGTTTCAATCTTGCTATCTTTAAATTTCAATCTTGCGGTCTTTGAGTTTTAATCTTGCTATCTTTGAGTTTCAATCTTGTGACCTTTGAATTTCAATCTAGCGATTGTTAAATTTCAATCTTGCGATCTTTTTGTTTCAATCATGCGATCTTTGAGTTTCAATCTTGCTATCTTTGAGTTTCAATCTTGTGATCTTTGAGTTTCAATCTTGCGATCTTTGAGTTTCAATCTTGCGATCTTTGTGTTTCAATCTTGCGATCTTTGAGTTTTAATCTTGCGATCTTTGAGTATCAATCTAGCGATCTTTGAGTTTGAATTTTGCCATCTTTGAGTTTCAAAATTGCGATCTTTGAGTTTCAATCTTGCGATCTTTAAGTTTCAAAATTGCGATCTTTGAGTTTCAGTCTTGCCGTCTTTGAGTTTCAATCTTGCAATCTTTAAGTTTCAATCTTGCCATTTTTGAGTTTCAATCTTGCGATCTTTGAATTTATATCTTGCCATCTTTGAGTTTCAATCATGCGATCTTTGAGTTACAATCTTGCGATCTTTGAGTTTCAAACTTGTAATCTTTGAGTTTCATTCATGCGATCTTTGAGTTTCAATCTTGCGATCTTTGAGTTTCAATCTTGCTATCTTTGAGTTTCAACCTTGCGATCTTTGAATTTCAATCATGAGATCTTTGAGTTTCAATCATGCGATCTTAGAGTTTCAATTTTGCTATCTTTGAATTTCAATCATGCGATCTTTGAGTTTCAATCTTGCTATCTTTGAGTTTCAATCTTGCGATCTTTGAATTTTAATCTTGCGATTGTTGAGGTTCAATCTTGCGATCTTTGAGTTTCAATCATGCGATCTTTGAGTTTCAATCTTGTTATCTTTGAGTTTCAATCTTGCGATCTTTGAGTTTCAATCTTGCGATCTTTGAGTTTCAATCTTGCGATCTTTGAGTTTTAATCTTGAGATATTTTAATTTCAATCATGCGAACTTTGTGTATCAATCTTGCGATTTTTGAGTTTCAGTCTTTTGATTTTCGAGTTTCAATCTTGCCATCTTTGAGTTTCAATTTTGCGATCTTGGAGTTTCAATCTTGCGATCTTTGAATTTCAATCATGCGATCTTTGAGTTTCAATCTTGTTATCTTTGAGTTTCAATCTTGCGATCTTTGAGTTTCAATCTTGCGATCTTTGAGTTTCAATCTTGCAATCTTTGAGTTTCAATCTTGCGATCTTTGAGTTTAATTCTTGCGATCTTTGAGTTTCAATCTTGCGATCTTTGAGTTTCAATCTTAAGATCTTTGAGTTTCAATCTTGCGATCTTTGAGTTTCAATCTTGCCATCTTTGAGTTTCAATCTTGCGATCTTTGAGTTTTAATCTTGCGATCTTTGAGTTTCAATTTTGCGATCTTTGAGTTTCAATCTTGCCATCTTTGAGTTTCAATCTTGAGATATTTTATTTTCAATCATGCGATCTTTGTGTATCAATCTTGCGATCTTTGAGTTTCAGTCTTGCGATCTTTAGTTTCAATCTTGCGATCTTTGAGTTTCAATCTTGCCATCGTTGAGTTTCAATCTTGCGATTTTTGAGTTTTAAACTTGCGATCTTTGAGTTTCAATTTTGCGATCTTTGAGTTTAAATCTTGCGATCTTTGAGTTTCAATTTTGCCTTCTTTGAGTTTTAAAACTGCGATCTTTGAGTTTCAATCTTGCGATCTTTGAGTTTCAATCTTGCGATCTTTGAGTTTCAATCTTGAGATATTTGAGTTTCAATTATGCGATCTTTGTGTATCAATCTTGCGATCTTTGAGTTTTAAACTTGTAATCTTTGAGTTTCATTCATGCGATCTTTGAGTTTCAATCTTGCGATCTTTGAGTTTCAATCTTGCTATCTTTGAGTTTCAACCTTGCGATCTTTGAATTTCAATCATGAGATCTTTGAGTTACAATCTTGCGATCTTTGAGTTTCAAACTTGTAATCTTTGAGTTTCATTCATGCGATCTTTGAGTTTCAATCTTGCGATCTTTGAGTTTCAATCTTGCTATTTTTGAGTTTCAACCTTGCGATCTTTGAATTTCAATCATGAGATCTTTGAGTTTCAATCATGCGATCTTAGAGTTTCAATCTTGCTATCTTTGAATTTCAATCATGCGATCTTTGAGTTTCAATCTTGCTATCTTTGAGTTTCAATCTTGCGATCTTTGAATTTTAATCTTGCGATTGTTGAGGTTCAATCTTGCGATCTTTGAGTTTCAATCATGCGATCTTTGAGTTTCAATCTTGCTATCTATGAGTTTCAATCTTGCGATCTTTGAGTTTCAATCTTGCGATCTTTGAGTTTCAATCTTGCGATCTTTGAGTTTTAATCTTGAGATATTTTAATTTCAATCATGCGAACTTTGTGTATCAATCTTGCGATTTTTGAGTTTCAGTCTTTTGATTTTCGAGTTTCAATCTTGCCATCTTTGAGTTTCAATTTTGCGATCTTGGAGGTTCAATCTTGCGATCTTTGAGTTTCAATCATGCGATCTTTGAGTTTCAATCTTGTTATCTTTGAGTTTCAATCTTGCGATCTTTGAGTTTCAATCTTGCGATCTTTGAGTTTCAATCTTGCAATCTTTGAGTTTCAATCTTGCGATCTTTGAGTTTAATTCTTGCGATCTTTGAGTTTCAATCTTGCGATCTTTGAGTTTCAATCTTAAGATCTTTGAGTTTCAATCTTGCGATCTTTGAGTTTCAATCTTGCCATCTTTGAGTTTCAATCTTGCGATCTTTGAGTTTTAATCTTGCGATCTTTGAGTTTCAATTTTGCGATCTTTGAGTTTCAATCTTGCCATCTTTGAGTTTCAATCTTAAGATATTTTAGTTTCAATCATGCGATGTTTGTGTATCAATCTTGCGATCTTTGAGTTTCAGTCTTGCGATCTTTAGTTTCATTCTTGCTATCTTTGAGTTTCAATCTTGCCATCGTTGAGTTTCAATCTTGCGATCTTTGAGTTTTAAACTTGCGATCTTTGAGTTTCAATTTTGCGATCTTTGGGTTTAAATCTTGCGATCTTTGAGTTTCAATTTTGCCTTCTTTGAGTTTTAAAACTGCGATCTTTGAGTTTCAATCTTGCGATCTTTGAGTTTCAATCTTGCGATCTTTGAGTTTCAATCTTGAGATATTTGAGTTTCAATTATGCGATCTTTGTGTATCAATCTTGCGATCTTTGAGTTTCAGGCTTGCGATTTTTTAGTTTCAATCTTGCCATCTTTGAGTTTCAATCTTGCGATTTTTGAGTTTAAATCTTGCAATCTTTGAGTTTGAATCTTGCGATCTTTGAGTTTAATTCTTGCGATCTTTGAGTTTCAATCTTGCGATCTTTGAGTTTCAAACTTGCGATCTTTGAGTTTCAATCTTGCGATCTTTGAGTTTCAATCTTGCAATCTTTGAGTTTCAAACTTGCGATCTTTGAGTTTCAATCTTGCGATCTTTGAGTTTCAATCTTGCAATCTTTGAGTTTCAAACTTTTGATCTTTGAGTTTCAATCTTGCATCTTTGAGTTTCAATCTTGCTATCTTTTAGTTTCATTCTTGTGATCTTTGAATTTCAATCTTGCGATCTTTGAGTTTCAATCTTGCGATCTTTGAGTTTCAAACTTGTGATCTTTGAGTTTCAATCTTGCCATCTTTGAGTTTCAATCTTGCAATCTTTGATTTTTTATCTTGCGATCTTTGAGTATCAATCTTGCGATCTTTGAGTTTCAATCTTGCTATCTTTGAGTTTCAATCTTGTGATCTTTGAATTTCAATCTTGCGATTGTTGACTTTCAATCTTGCCATCTTTGAGTTTCAATCATGCGATCTTTGAGTTTCAATCTTGCTATCTTTAAATGTCAATCTTGCGATCTTTGAGTTTTAATCTTGCTATCTTTGAGTTTCAATCTTGTGACCTTTGAATTTCAATCTTGGGATTGTTGAGTTTCAATCTTGCGATCTTTGAGTTTCAATCATGCGATCTTTGAGTTTCAATCTTGCTATCTTTGAGTTTCAATCTTGTGATCTTTGAGTTTCAATATTGCGATCTTTGAGTTTCAATCTTGCGATCTTTGAGTTTCAATCTTGCGATCTTTGAGTTTTAATCTTGCGATCTTTGAGTATCAATCTTGCGATCTTTGAGTTTGAATTTTGCCATCTTTGAGTTTCAAAATTGCGATCTTTGAGTTTCAATCTTGCGATCTTTAAGTTTCAAAATTGCGATCTTTAAATTTCAGTCTTGCCATCTTTGAGTTTCAATCTTGCAATCTTTGAGTTTCAATCTTGCCATTTTTGAGTTTCAATCTTGCGATCTTTGAATTTATATCTTGCCATCTTTGAGTTTCAATCATGCGATCTTTGAGTTACAATCTTGCGATCTTTGAGTTTCAAACTTGTAATCTTTGAGTTTCATTCATGCGATCTTTGTGTATCAATCTTGCGATCTTTGAGTTTCAGTCTTGCGATCTTTAGTTTCAATCTTGCGATCTTTGAGTTTCAATCTTGCCATCTTTGAGTTTCAATCTTGCGATCTTTGAGTTTTAATCTTGCGATCTTTGAGTTTCAATTTTGCGATCTTTGAGTTTAAATCTTGCGATCTTTGAGTTTCAATTTTGCCATCTTTGAGTTTCAAAATTGCGATCTTTGAGTTTCAATCTTGCGATCTTTGAGTTTCAATCTTGCGATCTTTGAGTTTCAATCTTGAGATATTTGAGTTTCAATTATGCGATCTTAGTGTATCAATCTTGCGATCTTTGAGTTTCAGGCTTGCGATTTTTTAGTTTCAATCTTGCCATCTTTGAGTTTCAATCTTGCGATTTTTGAGTTTAAATCTTGCAATCTTTGAGTTTGAATCTTGCGATCTTTGAGTTTAATTCTTGCGATTTTTGAGTTTCAATCTTGCGATCTTTGAGTTTCAAACTTGCGATCTTTGAGTTTCAATCTTGCGATCTTTGAGTTTCAATCTTGCAATCTTTGAGTTTCAAACTTGCGATCTTTGAGTTTCAATCTTGCGATCTTTGAGTTTCAATCTTGCAATCTTTGAGTTTTAATCTTGCGATCTTTGAGTTTCAATCTTGCAATCTTTGAGTTTCAATCTTGCTATCTTTTAGTTTTATTCTTGTTATCTTTGAATTTCAATCTTGCGAAATTTGAGTTTCAATCTTGCGATCTTTGAGTTTCAAACTTGTGATCTTTGAGTTTCAATCTTGCCATCTTTGAGTTTCAATCTTGCAATCTTTGATTTTTTATCTTGCGATCTTTGAGTATCAATCTTGCGATCTTTGAGTTTCAATCTTGCTATCTTTGAGTTTCAATCTTGTGATTTTTGAATTTCAATCTTGCGATTGTTGACTTTCAATCTTGCCATCTTTGAGTTTCAATCATGCGATCTTTGAGTTTCAATCTTGCTATCTTTAAATTTCAATCTTGCGATCTTTGAGTTTCAATCTTGCCATCTTTGAGTTTCAATCTTGAGATATTTTAGTTTCAATCATGCGATCTTTGTGTATCAATCTTGCGATCTTTGAGTTTCAGTCTTGCGATCTTTAGTTTCAATCTTGCGATCTTTGAGTTTCAATCTTGCCATCTTTGAGTTTCAATCTTGCGATCTTTGAGTTTTAATCTTGCGATCTTTGAGTTTCAATTTTGCGATCTTTGAGTTTAAATCTAGCGATCTTTGAGTTTCAATTTTGCCATCTTTGAGTTTCAAAATTGCGATCTTTGAGTTTCAATCTTGCGATCTTTGAGTTTCAATCTTGCGATCTTTGAGTTTCAATCTGGAGATATTTGAGTTTCAATTATGCGATCTTTGTGTATCAATCTTGCGATCTTTGAGTTTCAGGCTTGCGATTTTTTAGTTTCAATCTTGCCATCTTTGAGTTTCAATCTTGCGATTTTTGAGTTTAAATCTTGCAATCTTTGAGTTTGAATCTTGCGATCTTTGAGTTTAATTCTTGCGATCTTTGAGTTTCAATCTTACGATCTTTGAGTTTCAAACTTGTAATCTTTGAGTTTCAATCTTGCGATCTTTTAGTTTCAATCATGCGATCTTTGAGTTTCAATCTTGCTATCTTTGAGTTTCAATCTTGTGATCTTTAAGTTTCAATCTTGCGATCTTTGAGTCTCAATCTTGCGATCTTTGATTTTCAATCTTGCGATCTTTGAGTTTTAATCTTGCGATCTTTGAGTATCAATCTAGCGATCTTTGAGTTTGAATTTTGCCATCTTTGAGTTTCAAAATTGCGATCTTTGAGTTTCAATCTTGCGATCTTTAAGTTTCAAAATTGCGATCTTTGAGTTTCAGTCTTGCCGTCTTTGAGTTACAATCTTGCAATCTTTGAGTTTCAATCTTGCCATTTTTGAGTTTCAATCTTGCGATCTTTGAATTTATATCTTGCCATCTTTGAGTTTCAATCATGCGATCTTTGAGTTACAATTTTGCGATCTTTGAGTTTCAAACTTGTAATCTTTGAGTTTCATTCATGCGATCTTTGAGTTTCAATCTTGCGATCTTTGAGTTTCAATCTTGCTATCTTTGAGTTTCAACCTTGCGATCTTTGAGTTTCAATCATGAGATCTTTGAGTATCATTCATGCGATCTTTGAGTTTCAATCTTGCTATCTTTGAGTTTCAATCATGCGATCTTTGAGTTTCAATCTTGCGATCTTTGAGTTTCAATCTTTCGATCTTTGAATTTTAATCTTGCGATTGTTGAGGTTCAATCTTGCGATCTTTGAGTTTCAATCATGCGATCTTTGAGTTTCAATCTTGCTATCTTTGAGTTTCAATCTTGCGATCTTTGAGTTTCAATCTTGCGATCTTTGAGTTTCAATCTTGCGATCTTTGAGTTTTAATCTTGAGATATTTTAATTTCAATCATGCAAACTTTGTGTATCAATCTTGCGATTTTTGAGTTTCAGTCTTTTGATTTTCGAGTTTCAATCTTGCCATCTTTGAGTTTCAATTTTGCGATCTTGGAGTTTCAATCTTGCGATCTTTGAATTTCAATCTTGCGATCTTTGAGTTTCAATCCTGAAATCTTTGAGTTTCAATCTTGCGATCTTTGAGTTTAATTCTGGCGATCTTTTAGTTTCAATCTTGCGATCTTTGAGTTTCAATCTTAAGATCTTTGAGTTTCAATCTTGTGATTTTTGAATTTCAATCTTGCGATTGTTGACTTTCAATCTTGCCATCTTTGAGTTTCAATCATGCGATCTTTGAGTTTCAATCTTGCTATCTTTAAATTTCAATCTTGAGATCTTTGAGTTTCAATCTTGCCATCTTTGAGTTTCAATCTTGAGATATTTTAGTTTCAATCATGCGATCTTTGTGTATCAATCTTGCGATCTTTGAGTTTCAGTCTTGCGATCTTTAGTTTAAATCTTGCGATCTTTGAGTTTCAATCTTGCCATCTTCGAGTTTCAATCTTGCGATCTTTGAGTTTTAATCTTGCGATCTTTGAGTTTCAATTTTGCGATCTTTGAGTTTAAATCTAGCGATCTTTGAGTTTCAATTTTGCCATCTTTGAGTTTCAAAATTGCGATCTTTGAGTTTCAATCTTGCGATCTTTGAGTTTCAATCTTGCGATCTTTGAGTTTCAATCTTGAGATATTTGAGTTTCAATTATGCGATCTTTGTGTATCAATCTTGCGATCTTTGAGTTTCTGGCTTGCGATTTTTTAGTTTCAATCTTGCCATCTTTGAGTTTCAATCTTGCGATTTTTGAGTTTAAATCTTGCAATCTATGAGTTTGAATCTTGCGATCTTTGAGTTTATTTCTTGCGATCTTTGAGTTTCAATCTTGCGATCTTTGAGTTTCAAACTTGCGATCTTTGAGTTTCAATCTTGCAATCTTTGAGTTTCAATCTTGCAATCTTTGAGTTTTAATCTTGCGATCTTTGAGTTTCAATCTTGCAATCTTTGAGTTTCAATCTTGCTATCTTTTAGTTTCATTCTTGTGATCTTTGAATTTCAATCTTGCGATCTTTGAGTTTCAATCTTGCGATCTTTGAGTTTCAAACTTGTGATCTTTGAGTTTCAATTTTGCCATCTTTGAGTTTCAATCTTGCAATCTTTGATTTTTTATCTTGCGATCTTTGAGTATCAATCTTGCGATCTTTGAGTTTCAATCTTGCTATCTTTGAGTTTCAATCTTGTGATCTTTGAATTTCAATCTTGCGATTGTTGACTTTCAATCTTGCCATCTTTGAGTTTCAATCATGCGATCTTTGAGTTTCAATCTTGCTATCTTTAAATTTCAATCTTGCGGTCTTTGAGTTTTAATCTTGCTATCTTTGAGTTTCAATCTTGTGACCTTTGAATTTCAATCTAGCGATTGTTGAGTTTCAATCTTGCGATCTTTTAGTTTTAATCATGCGATCTTTGAGTTTCAATCTTGCTATCTTTGAGTTTCAATCTTGTGATCTTTAAGTTTCAATCTTGCGATCTTTGAGTCTCAATCTTGCGATCTTTGATTTTCAATCTTGCGATCTTTGAGTTTTAATCTTGCGATCTTTGAGTATCAATCTAGCGATCTTTGAGTTTGAATTTTGCCATCTTTGAGTTTCAAAATTGCGATCTTTGAGTTTCAATCTTGCGATCTTTAAGTTTCAAAATTGCGATCTTTGAGTTTCAGTCTTGCCGTCTTTGAGTTACAATCTTGCAATCTTTGAGTTTCAATCTTGCCATTTTTGAGTTTCAATCTTGCGATCTTTGAATTTATATCTTGCCATCTTTGAGTTTCAATCATGCGATCTTTGAGTTACAATCTTGCGATCTTTGAGTTTCAAACTTGTAATCTTTGAGTTTCATTCATGCGATCTTTGAGTTTCAATCTTGCGATCTTTGAGTTTCAATCTTGCTATCTTTGAGTTTCAACCTTGCGATCTTTGAATTTCAATCATGAGATCTTTGAGTTTCAATCATGCGATCTTAGAGTTTCAATCTTGCTATCTTTGAATTTCAATCATGCGATCTTTGAGTTTCAATCTTGCTATCTTTGAGTTTCAATCTTGCGATCTTTGAATTTTAATCTTGCGATTGTTGAGGTTCAATCTTGCGATCTTTGAGTTTCAATCATGCGATCTTTGAGTTTCAATCTTGCTATCTTTGAGTTTCAATCTTGCGATCTTTGAGTTTCAATCTTGCGATCTTTGAGTTTCAATCTTGCGATCTTTGAGTTTTAATCTTGAGATATTTTAATTTCAATCATGCGAACTTTGTGTATCAATCTTGCGATTTTTGAGTTTCAGTCTTTTGATTTTCGAGTTTCAATCTTGCCATCTTTGAGTTTCAATTTTGCGATCTTGGAGTTTCAATCTTGCGATCTTTGAATTTCAATCTTGCGATCTTTGAGTTTCAATCTTGCAATCTTTGAGTTTCAATCTTGCGACCTTTGAGTTTAATTCTGGCGATCTTTTAGTTTCAATCTTGCGATCTTTGAGTTTCAATCTTAAGATCTTTGAGTTTCAATCTTGTGATTTTTGAATTTCAATCTTGCGATTGTTGACTTTCAATCTTGCCATCTTTGAGTTTCAATCATGCGATCTTTGAGTTTCAATCTTGCTATCTTTAAATTTCAATCTTGCGATCTTTGAGTTTCAATCTTGCCATCTTTTAGTTTCAATCTTGAGATATTTTAGTTTCAATCATGCGATCTTTGTGTATCAATCTTGCGATCTTTGAGTTTCAGTCTTGCGATCTTTAGTTTAAATCTTGCGATCTTTGAGTTTCAATCTTGCCATCTTCGAGTTTCAATCTTGCGATCTTTGAGTTTTAATCTTGCGATCTTTGAGTTTCAATTTTGCGATCTTTGAGTTTAAATCTAGCGATCTTTGAGTTTCAATTTTGCCATCTTTGAGTTTCCAAATTGCGATCTTTGAGTTTCAATCTTGCGATCTTTGAGTTTCAATCTTGCGATCTTTGAGTTTCAATCTTGAGATATTTGAGTTTCAATTATGCGATCTTTGTGTATCAATCTTGCGATCTTTGAGTTTCTGGCTTGCGATTTTTTAGTTTCAATCTTGCCATCTTTGAGTTTCAATCTTGCGATTTTTGAGTTTAAATCTTGCAATCTATGAGTTTCAATCTTGCGATCTTTGAGTTTATTTCTTGCGATCTTTGAGTTTCAATCTTGCGATCTTTGAGTTTCAAACTTGCGATCTTTGAGTTTCAATCTTGCAATCTTTGAGTTTCAATCTTGCAATCTTTGAGTTTTAATCTTGCGATCTTTGAGTTTCAATCTTGCAATCTTTGAGTTTCAATCTTGCTATCTTTTAGTTTCATTCTTGTGATCTTTGAATTTCAATCTTGCGATCTTTGAGTTTCAATCTTGCGATCTTTGAGTTTCAAACTTGTGATCTTTGAGTTTCAATTTTGCCATCTTTGAGTTTCAATCTTGCAATCTTTGATTTTTTATCTTGCGATCTTTGAGTATCAATCTTGCGATCTTTGAGTTTTAATCTTGCGATCTTTGAGTTTCAATTTTGCGATCTTTGAGTTTAAATCTAGCGATCTTTGAGTTTCAATTTTGCCATCTTTGAGTTTCAAAATTGCGATCTTTGAGTTTCAATCTTGCGATCTTTGAGTTTCAATCTTGCGATCTTTGAGTTTCAATCTTGAGATATTTGAGTTTCAATTATGCGATCTTTGTGTATCAATCTTGCGATCTTTGAGTTTCTGGCTTGCGATTTTTTAGTTTCAATCTTGCCATCTTTGAGTTTCAATCTTGCGATTTTTGAGTTTAAATCTTGCAATCTATGAGTTTGAATCTTGCGATCTTTGAGTTTATTTCTTGCGATCTTTGAGTTTCAATCTTGCGATCTTTGAGTTTCAAACTTGCGATCTTTGAGTTTCAATCTTGCAATCTTTGAGTTTCAATCTTGCAATCTTTGAGTTTTAATCTTGCGATCTTTGAGTTTCAATCTTGCAATCTTTGAGTTTCAATCTTGCTATCTTTTAGTTTCATTCTTGTGATCTTTGAATTTCAATCTTGCGATCTTTGAGTTTCAATCTTGCGATCTTTGAGTTTCAAACTTGTGATCTTTGAGTTTCAATTTTGCCATCTTTGAGTTTCAATCTTGCAATCTTTGATTTTTTATCTTGCGATCTTTGAGTATCAATCTTGCGATCTTTGAGTTTCAATCTTGCTATCTTTGAGTTTCAATCTTGTGATCTTTGAATTTCAATCTTGCGATTGTTGACTTTCAATCTTGCCATCTTTGAGTTTCAATCATGCGATCTTTGAGTTTCAATCTTGCTATCTTTAAATTTCAATCTTGCGGTCTTTGAGTTTTAATCTTGCTATCTTTGAGTTTCAATCTTGTGACCTTTGAATTTCAATCTAGCGATTGTTGAGTTTCAATCTTGCGATCTTTTAGTTTTAATCATGCGATCTTTGAGTTTCAATCTTGCTATCTTTGAGTTTCAATCTTGTGATCTTTAAGTTTCAATCTTGCGATCTTTGAGTCTCAATCTTGCGATCTTTGATTTTCAATCTTGCGATCTTTGAGTTTTAATCTTGCGATCTTTGAGTATCAATCTAGCGATCTTTGAGTTTGAATTTTGCCATCTTTGAGTTTCAAAATTGCGATCTTTGAGTTTCAATCTTGCGATCTTTAAGTTTCAAAATTGCGATCTTTGAGTTTCAGTCTTGCCGTCTTTGAGTTACAATCTTGCAATCTTTGAGTTTCAATCTTGCCATTTTTGAGTTTCAATCTTGCGATCTTTGAATTTATATCTTGCCATCTTTGAGTTTCAATCATGCGATCTTTGAGTTACAATCTTGCGATCTTTGAGTTTCAAACTTGTAATCTTTGAGTTTCATTCATGCGATCTTTGAGTTTCAATCTTGCGATCTTTGAGTTTCAATCTTGCTATCTTTGAGTTTCAACCTTGCGATCTTTGAATTTCAATCATGAGATCTTTGAGTTTCAATCATGCGATCTTAGAGTTTCAATCTTGCTATCTTTGAATTTCAATCATGCGATCTTTGAGTTTCAATCTTGCTATCTTTGAGTTTCAATCTTGCGATCTTTGAATTTTAATCTTGCGATTGTTGAGGTTCAATCTTGCGATCTTTGAGTTTCAATCATGCGATCTTTGAGTTTCAATCTTGCTATCTTTGAGTTTCAATCTTGCGATCTTTGAGTTTCAATCTTGCGATCTTTGAGTTTCAATCTTGCGATCTTTGAGTTTTAATCTTGAGATATTTTAATTTCAATCATGCGAACTTTGTGTATCAATCTTGCGATTTTTGAGTTTCAGTCTTTTGATTTTCGAGTTTCAATCTTGCCATCTTTGAGTTTCAATTTTGCGATCTTGGAGTTTCAATCTTGCGATCTTTGAATTTCAATCTTGCGATCTTTGAGTTTCAATCTTGCAATCTTTGAGTTTCAATCTTGCGATCTTTGAGTTTAATTCTGGCGATCTTTTAGTTTCAATCTTGCGATCTTTGAGTTTCAATCTTAAGATCTTTGAGTTTCAATCTTGTGATTTTTGAATTTCAATCTTGCGATTGTTGACTTTCAATCTTGCCATCTTTGAGTTTCAATCATGCGATCTTTGAGTTTCAATCTTGCTATCTTTAAATTTCAATCTTGCGATCTTTGAGTTTCAATCTTGCCATCTTTGAGTTTCAATCTTGAGATATTTTAGTTTCAATCATGCGATCTTTGTGTATCAATCTTGCGATCTTTGAGTTTCAGTCTTGCGATCTTTAGTTTAAATCTTGCGATCTTTGAGTTTCAATCTTGCCATCTTCGAGTTTCAATCTTGCGATCTTTGAGTTTTAATCTTGCGATCTTTGAGTTTCAATTTTGCGATCTTTGAGTTTAAATCTAGCGATCTTTGAGTTTCAATTTTGCCATCTTTGAGTTTCAAAATTGCGATCTTTGAGTTTCAATCTTGCGATCTTTGAGTTTCAATCTTGCGATCTTTGAGTTTCAATCTTGAGATATTTGAGTTTCAATTATGCGATCTTTGTGTATCAATCTTGCGATCTTTGAGTTTCTGGCTTGCGATTTTTTAGTTTCAATCTTGCCATCTTTGAGTTTCAATCTTGCGATTTTTGAGTTTAAATCTTGCAATCTATGAGTTTGAATCTTGCGATCTTTGAGTTTATTTCTTGCGATCTTTGAGTTTCAATCTTGCGATCTTTGAGTTTCAAACTTGCGATCTTTGAGTTTCAATCTTGCAATCTTTGAGTTTCAATCTTGCAATCTTTGAGTTTTAATCTTGCGATCTTTGAGTTTCAATCTTGCAATCTTTGAGTTTCAATCTTGCTATCTTTTAGTTTCATTCTTGTGATCTTTGAATTTCAATCTTGCGATCTTTGAGTTTCAATCTTGCGATCTTTGAGTTTCAAACTTGTGATCTTTGAGTTTCAATTTTGCCATCTTTGAGTTTCAATCTTGCAATCTTTGATTTTTTATCTTGCGATCTTTGAGTATCAATCTTGCGATCTTTGAGTTTCAATCTTGCTATCTTTGAGTTTCAATCTTGTGATCTTTGAATTTCAATCTTGCGATTGTTGACTTTCAATCTTGCCATCTTTGAGTTTCAATCATGCGATCTTTGAGTTTCAATCTTGCTATCTTTAAATTTCAATCTTGCGGTCTTTGAGTTTTAATCTTGCTATCTTTGAGTTTCAATCTTGTGACCTTTGAATTTCAATCTAGCGATTGTTGAGTTTCAATCTTGCGATCTTTTAGTTTTAATCATGCGATCTTTGAGTTTCAATCTTGCTATCTTTGAGTTTCAATCTTGTGATCTTTGAGTTTCAATCTTGCGATCTTTGAGTTTCAATCTTGCGATCTTTGAGTTTCAATCTTGCGATCTTTGAGTTTTAATCTTGCTATCTTTGAGTTTCAATCTTGCGATTTTTGAGTTTGAATTTTGCCATCTTTGAGTTTCAAAATTGTGATCTTTGAGTTTCAATCTTGCGATCTTTGAGTTTGAAAATTGCGATCTTTGATTTTCAGTCTTGCCATCTTTGAGTTACAATCTTGCAATCTTTGAGTTTCAATCTTGCCATTTTTGAGTTTCAATCTTGCGATCTTTGAATTTATATCTTGCCATCTTTGAGTTTCAATCATGCGATCTTTGAGTTACAATCTTGCGATCTTTGAGTTTCAAACTTGTAATCTTTGAGTTTCATTCATGCGATCTTTGAGTTTCAATCTTGCGATCTTTGAGTTTCAATCTTGCTATCTTTGAGTTTCAACCTTGCGATCTTTGAATTTCAATCATGAGATCTTTGAGTTTCAATCATGCGATCTTAGAGTTTCAATCTTGCTATCTTTGAATTTCAATCATGCGATCTTTGAGTTTCAATCTTGCTATCTTTGAGTTTCAATCTTGCGATCTTTGAATTTTAATCTTGCGATTGTTGAGGTTCAATCTTGCGATCTTTGAGTTTCAATCATGCGATCTTTGAGTTTCAATCTTGCTATCTTTGAGTTTCAATCTTGCGATCTTTGAGTTTCAATCTTGCGATCTTTGAGTTTCAATCTTGCGATCTTTGAGTTTTAATCTTGAGATATTTTAATTTCAATCATGCGAACTTTGTGTATCAATCTTGCGATTTTTGAGTTTCAGCCTTTTGATTTTTGAGTTTCAATCTTGCCATCTTTAAGTTTCAATTTTGCGATCTTGGAGTTTCAATCTTGCGATCTTTGAATTTCAATCTTGCGATCTTTGAGTTTCAATCTTGCAATCTTTGAGTTTCAATCTTGCGATCTTTGAGTTTAATTCTTGCGATCTTTGAGTTTCAATCTTGCGATCTTTGAGTTTCAATCTTAAGATCTTTGAGTTTCAATCTTGCGATCTTTGAGTTTCAATCTTGCCATCTTTGAGTTTCAATCTTGCGATCTTTGAGTTTTAATCTTGCGATCTTTGAGTTTCAATTTTGCGATCTTTGAGTTTCAATCTTGCCATCTTTGAGATTCAATCTTGAGATATTTGAGTTTCAATCATGCGATCTTTGTGTATCAATCTTGCGATCTTTGAGTTTCAGTCTTGCGATCTTTAGTTTCAATCTTGCGATCTTTGAGTTTCAATCTTGCCATCTTTGAGTTTCAATCTTGCGATCTTTGAGTTTTAAACTTGCGATCTTTGAGTTTCAATTTTGCGATCTTTGAGTTTAAATCTTGCGATCTTTGAGTTTCAATTTTGCCTTCTTTGAGTTTCAAAATTGCGATCTTTGAGTTTCAATCTTGCGATCTTTGAGTTTCAATCTTGCGATCTTTGAGTTTCAATCTTGAGATATTTGAGTTTCAATTATGCGATCTTTGTGTATCAATCTTGCGATCTTTGAGTTTCAGGCTTGCGATTTTTTAGTTTCAATCTTGCCATCTTTGAGTTTCAATCTTGCGATTTTTGAGTTTAAATCTTGCAATCTTTGAGTTTGAATCTTGCGATCTTTGAGTTTAATTCTTGCGATCTTTGAGTTTCAATCTTGCGATCTTTGAGTTTCAAACTTGCGATCTTTGAGTTTCAATCTTGCGATCTTTGAGTTTCAATCTTGCAATCTTTGAGTTTCAAACTTGCGATCTTTGAGTTTCAATCTTGCGATCTTTGAGTTTCAATCTTGCAATCTTTGAGTTTTAATCTTGCGATCTTTGAGTTTCAATCTTGCAATCTTTGAGTTTCAATCTTGCTATCTTTTAGTTTCATTCTTGTGATCTTTGAATTTCAATCTTGCGATCTTTGAGTTTCAATCTTGCGATCTTTGAGTTTCAAACTTGTGATCTTTGAGTTTCAATCTTGCCATCTTTGAGTTTCAATCTTGCAATCTTTGATTTTTTATCTTGCGATCTTTGAGTATCAATCTTGCGATCTTTGAGTTTCAATCTTGCTATCTTTGAGTTTCAATCTTGTGATCTTTGAATTTCAATCTTGCGATTGTTGACTTTCAATCTTGCCATCTTTGAGTTTCAATCATGCGATCTTTGAGTTTCAATCTTGCTATCTTTAAATTTCAATCTTGCGATCTTTGAGTTTTAATCTTGCTATCTTTGAGTTTCAATCTTGTGACCTTTGAATTTCAATCTTGCGATTGTTGAGTTTCAATCTTGCGATCTTTGAGTTTCAATCATGCGATCTTTGAGTTTCAATCTTGCTATCTTTGAGTTTCAATCTTGTGATCTTTGAGTTTCAATATTGCGATCTTTGAGTTTCAATCTTGCGATCTTTGAGTTTCAATCTTGCGATCTTTGAGTTTTAATCTTGCGATCTTTGAGTATCAATCTTGCGATCTTTGAGTTTGAATTTTGCCATCTTTGAGTTTCAAAATTTCGATCTTTGAGTTTCAATCTTGCGATCTTTAAGTTTCAAAATTGCGATCTTTGAGTTTCAGTCTTGCCATCTTTGAGTTTCAATCTTGCAATCTTTGAGTTTCAATCTTGCCGATTTTTGAGTTTCAATCTTGCGATCTTTGAATTTATATCTTGCGATCTTTGAGTTTCAATCATGCGATCTTTGAGTTTCAAT
>JAQJVL010005630.1:0-33975 GCA_035578905.1 Stictocephala bisonia | reverse complement strand
AAATTCTGCTACAACATATTTATTTGGTTCAATAGGTTTAATGTGCTGATTCTGACTGTTTTTTTCTTTTTTGTTTTCTTATAATTTGGTCTATTATGTCTGGTTTATATCCGTTTTCTACTGCTATATATTTTAATATTGTGATTTCATTGTTGTAATTTTGTTTATCCATTGGTATATTTAATAATCTATGAATATAAGAGTTGTATGCGGCTAATTTGTGGTTCATGGGATGGTTCCAAGTTGCATGTATTGTATGGCTGGTGATAGTAGGTTTTCTGTAAATCTTGAATTCTAATTTCTGGTTCGATTTTGTTATGGTTAGATCCAAATAATTTAAACTATTATTTTGTTCTATTTCAGTTGTAAATTTCAGGTTCGGATGGATGGTGTTTAGATATTTACAACTGAAATAGAACAAAATAATAGTTTAAATTATTTGGATCTAACCATAACAAAATCGAACAAGAAATTAGAATTCAAGATTTACAGAAAACCTACTATCACCAGCCATACAATACATGCAACTTCGAACCATCCCATGAACCACAAATTAGCCGCATACAACTCTTATATCCATAGATTATTAAATATACCAATGGATAAACAAAATTACAACAATGAAATCACAATATTAAAATATATAGCAGTAGAAAACGGATATAAACCAGACATAATAGACCAAATTATAAGAAAACAAAAAAGAAAAAAACAGTCAGAATCAGCACATTAAACCTATTGAACCAAATAAATATGTTGTAGCAGAATTTGAAGAAAACATGTACCATACATACAATAATATTTTTAAATCATTAGGATACAAAATAGCTTTCAGAACGACAGGAAATCTTGAGAAGACATTGACTGCCAGACCACAAAACATTAACAAATTCACAAAAACTGGAATTTACAAAATAGAATGTAATGACTGCCCTAAACACTACATAGGCCAAACAGGCAGACCTTTCACTACCAGATTTAAAGAACACATCCCCAACAGAAATTACAAATCAAAATTTGCTGATCACTTAGTAGAATCAGGCCACGACATCACAGGAATGGAACAAAATTTCAAGATTTTAAAAATTTGCAAAAAAGGAATAAAAATGAATGTAATAGAACAGTTTGAAATTTATAAATCAATAAAACAAAACCCTCTCCAAATATTAAACGAACAAACTGATTTTCACAGCAATGAAATCTTCGATACAGTTATACAACATCGAAAACATAACAAGAAATATAAACAACTCAACAATAGGCTGTAAGGTTGGCAACACCACCCTCACCTCTAAAACAACCGTTAGTGTTTCAAAAATACAAACTCAAGTGTTTTAAACTTTAATGGTTTAGTGTGTAGTGACAGTGATGGACACCTGAAGATGGAGATTAGTCTCCGAAACCGGTAGTGTCAGAAAAAACTGAAGATTGGTGGCGGAACAAAAGAGGTAAAGTTTACCATCAATTGTTAATATTAACCAATCAGGATAAAATACCGATAGAATAATCATGGATACTTAAATCAATTGGTTCACTAAACAAATATGCTTTAAAACAGGCAAAAGCATACGAAGAGCTCTACAGAATCTTTGGTGACTCTGACCGCCAACCAACCATGGAGGACCTCAAATCCATGAAGTATTTGGAAAATTGTGTTAAGGATGCCCTCAGACTATTTCCTAGTATCCCTGCCTTTGGGCGGAGACTCACAGAAGATGAAGAATATGGTACGTAAACGTTTCTTTATTAGCAATTCACAAAGTGGTACAGTAGTTTTTATAAAACTTACATCAAATAATTATAAAGAGTTTTATTAGTAAAGTATTTTTTAGAGTGGCAATAGAACCAGTACCAACCACCCTCCTGTTTATATTAGCCATCTACTATCTTGTTAGTTTGATTTTTTCTTACATTAGTCCATGATTATCGTGAACAAATTTTATTTTCTATGACTATGCAATCATATATGTATAACAATTTTATTCATGTTTTATTTGACTTCCTTTAGAATGGGAACAACAGTATATATTTCTCTTTACAAGTAAGAAATTTTGTTTCTAACTGCATTTGAATCTATTTTCATATGCAAAAGTGAGTTTTCTGAGTTGTGAACTTTTATTAGTAGAGACAGATTGAAGAAGGCATGCTTAAATCTTTGACTGTATCAATGATGTATAACAAACCTAATATTCCAGTAATAGTATTTCGTACAACTGTGTTAGCCCGCAACGTCATCTATCATAGTTAAAGCCATAGTAGATAGAACACTAATCAGGGTAAATTAATAATAATCTGAGATATTTATACGGAAAACTTGGAGGTGTGAGTAAAATATCCAAGGAATATGAGTATGGACTACTCCAGTAGTTATGGTCCAGCCCCCTTCATAAAATTTGAAAATATTGGTTTTCATATTCAATCTTTTTGTACATTTGAATTGAAGTTTAAGTTGTATTTTAAATACAAAAATAATTGTTATATGTTAAAACATGTAATATAGCAGTTAATTAAGACTTACGGTATGTGCCCAAGTATATCTGATCTGTAAGTCATCAAAATGAACAAATTTAAAATTAAATTTCACAAAATAGACTGTACAGAAATGTTGGTGCTAATAATACACCAATCATAGATTGTCAGGATATTGATCGAGGCCACATTTGAGGAATATGCCTAAGACTTGCCACTATCTGTAGAATAGTTCTCTTTACACCCTCTCTCTCTCTCTGCATGGTCTGTCTTTCTGGCATCTTATCACAAACAATTACGCAAGTACAATCTTTTATCAGAAAAGATGTAAGAATTTGATCTACAGGGTAGTGCACGAAATGATCCAACATTTAGTTATGTTAGAGAAAATGTATTGTAAATGCAATACAGTAAAGTTTGATATAAATTGTCTACTGCATAGTTGGACATTAGTTTGAGGTCATTACAGGTTCAGTGTGGCCACCTTCTTGTCTGACAACTACTTCAACACGAACGTCTATGTTATTGGCGACACATATCCTCGGTTATCTCGTTACATGCCTCAATGATTAGTACTCGCAGATCCATCAGTGTGTTAGGATGTTTAGGGAAGATCTTCTCCTTCAGAAATAAGCCAAAGAAAATAACCACACGAATTCAAATCAGGACTGTTTGGAGGCCAGTTATGGCCACACGCAAAACGATTAGGAAATCGGTTTGAAGACATTTTCGTTGAAATTTCCATGCAGAAAGTCTAAAACAACATTAGCCTTGTGTGGTCTGGCTACATTCTGCACGAAGCACTGATTCCCTTTTACGATAAGTTTAGGTACAAAATAATAAGAATAAGAATATATTTATTTTAACATAGCATGTCTAGATAACGCTCACTATACACAGTATTTTAGCCCTATTAGCCCAAGGCTCGAGGTGGCTGCCCATACCGTAATTCTTAGAGCATGATGCACTTTTTCATGAAGCACGAGTGAATTTTTAAAAGCCCAAAAATGCACATTTTGTTTATTAATAACACCGTCTAAATGAAAATGTGTCTCATCTAAGAACCAAACATTGTTAATCAATAGGTCTTGATTAACAGCCCATTCTGCGAAAACCATTCGTTGATGTATTTTGTCAATCGTTAATTTGGGTAACACTGTAACTTTGTATGGATACAAATGCAAATCTTTTTTAAAAATTCAATGCACAGATCAACTAGAAATGTGAAGATCTGCTGCCGCTTTTCTAGTCGACTTGCCTGGACTCCACTGCTCTGACAGCTTCAACATTCTGTGAAAGGCAGTTGACGCTTCTTCTCAAATACGGAGCCATCACTATTACATTTTTCATAAAGTGTACGTATAGTTTTAAATGATGGTCACCAGCGAGTTTGAAAATGAGTACGAAACCGTCTTTGTGTAAGCACTGCACTTTTTGTTTCATTAAAAACAACACAGTCTTTATGCGTTGATCCACAGAAAACCTTCCTTTGTCGGCCATCTTGCAAAAATAATAATAATGGAAGCGGAACCAGAGGGAACTAATTTTCATGAACAGCTGATAGAATTGCCAACTTACAATGCAGTAATACTAGGTAACCGGAACAAATACTACCAAAACAAATATTGGATCATTTTGTGCACCACCCTGTATAAAAATTTAATATAAACAAAATAGGGTCCAGTGATCAAGTGGTGTGCCACCTACCTCCGAAGTTTGAGTCCGATTCCCAAATGCATGGTAAAATTTACACCTCAAATCCCCTAGTGTTAACTCAGAACCATGAGTCAGTTGGGAAGCTGTGTACGAATCATGATATAAACGCTGGAACTAATGGTATTACGACTCAAATTGCTAACTGAGCAAAAACGTCATCTACCCACATGGTCATCAAAGCCTAATTCATGAATTATTTTTATAAATGTAATAATAATTCTGTGTTATGTATTTATGATAGTGAGTATACTGGTTTAGTAACTATACTAATTTTTAAAAACGTTAGGTGTATTTTACCTGTTACAACTGAATTAAAAGTATGATTTTCTTATTTTCTTCTTGTTAAAGTTGATCTATGATTTTTTATATTCAGCCAATATCAATAGAATTATTGTATGTATTATCACAACAATGATGAGAATGAACATTTAATTAAAATTAAGGTAGAAAAAAAAAATAGTAAGATTTCACATGCTTACACTACTCATTTGTTTAGTTTTCTCATTTCTGTTTGAAAATTTCGGAGGGGTAGTTATACAACATCAATTAAAGTTTTTTTCTTGTTATTTTTCAGATTTACTGATCATCTTCACTATATGGTGATCTATAGCACATGGTTTTTGATTATGTATTTTCATCAACTTGACATATTTCTTTTCAGATTAGCAACTGCTCAATGGAAGTACATTTGATAGCTTGATACCTAGCAGAAAATTGAATAAATAGGTCCAAATACTAGAATGGTGCAAACAAACCCGATCAGATTCCCTCCACAGAGTTATTGTTTTGTTAAATATTTGTTAGGATTCAAATTTTGTTATAATTAATGCAAAAATTACATTTTCTAGGGAAATTCACGTTACCGAAAGGCATAGATGTAGTTATTGTGCCTTACGTACTACATCGGGACCCAGCTCATTTTCCAAATCCAGAGAAATTCAATCCTGATAACTTCTTGCCTGAAGTTGTCAGAAAAAGACATCCTTACGCCTATATTCCCTTTAGTGCTGGACCTCGTAACTGCATTGGTATGTATTTTATTACTAATAAACTAATCATAATATGCTTAACAGTTTTAAGTTAACTATTGAAACTCATAGTAAGCAAATTGTTAAAGTTTTACAAAAAGAGAATGTTCAGTATTTTGGAACTGTTTGAATTGAGATTACTTATTTGCATAGTAACAGGTTGAAGTATAGATCTAGTGACCATATGAAACTAAAAAGAAAAGTAGTAGAAGAAACTCTTCAGAAAAGTAATATATTTTGAAATTTCTCTTAAAGAAATTACCTATTTCATATGACACCAATTTAACATCAGACAACCTTCTTATTTGTTTATAAGATAAAAAATGTTCAGGTTCTGTTTCAAGTTTCCAGTCAATACGTTAAAAGCAATATCTTTAGGATATTGTTATTGCTTTTTTCATTATTTTGGCAAAGGAGTTTTAGTTTAGTTTTCTGAGGGGAAAGGAGAGCTCCAAGGCTGTTCCTAGATGGCACTTCAACCTTGGGTTTATTGTGCTCCCCTGTAGTCTACTAGAATGAGGTGCCTATTCCGAGCAGATTAACCAGCTCAAAACTCTTTTTCCTCAGACTAGCTACTATTCTTTCTTCTGAGAGCTCATCCCCGAATATTATTCTTCTCCTGAGCTTCGCACTCAGTTAAGAGGTGTTTGGCAGACTCGAGAGCCTCACCACAAAGCTGGCAACTGGTGTCTTCTCTGTAGATACCAATCTTTGTCAGATGTTTTCTGAATGTATTGCGTATCCAGTCCTGTATACACAATCACTGTCCTGATTTCGTTCTGGTTCACGGCAGTGAGTGATTTGGTCAGCGTAGGGTTGGGTCCCCTCACCAGAGATTTTGCAAAGACTTGGCCGTGAAACAGCTGCTATCCACTTTGGTTGTGATTTCTTGCCAAGTTCAGTATTTCCGTATTGGCAGTGGTAAGACCAATGCCACATACTAGTTCGGGTCCTATGAATGGTGACCTTGCTCCCATCTTAGCTAGGAGGTCAGCCTGTGAGGCTGCTGTGCCCTGGAATGGTGGGTCAGTTGAACGTTATTGAGACAGGCCAAGGCACACAAAGTTTGAAAACACTCCCAAGTGACCTTGAGGTAAATTGGCAGGAGTCAAGTGCTTTAAGAGTGGCTTGACTTTCTGACATAATACAGATCTGTTTGCCGCTTGTTGTGTACAGACAAGGAAGCAGGCTCACAGGACCCTGAGCATTTCAAGCACACAATTGAAGCTGCATACACGGCTAACTCCGATAATACGGGTGCCATGGAAAACTGAATTCACTAAAAATGCTCATAAAAAGTGAATGTTAGACCGCACGCAGGCAGTTAAAGTTGGGTCGTTTTGCAAACGCTATTCATACACGCATCTATTTGCGAACGATTGGAAACATTTGCAATCGCGGTGCATGCAGTGTAAATACCCCTTTAGGATTACTCAACTACTTTTGTCGATAGTTGGTAATTTTACAACCTGCCTTCCTCACTTCACCACATTCAAACCCAATCACTTCTTCGAATTCACTCCAAAATGCAGTTTTGATTGGTGAATATTGAAAAAAATACCTTATCACCCAGATGCTGTCTCCCTAATCAATAATCCATGTAATATCTACACTTTGCAGTGTCTATATGTGGAATTGTTTGATTAATAGATATAAACAATAATATATTTATTTTTATATCTCCCCGATCTCCCAGATGAACATGCATTTAGAATGAATGTAGCTACGCAAATGTAGTCTTTGTTACAATCTAAGGCAAACTATTCCTTAAAAGTGTTATTAATTAATAGCCCAGTGACAATTAAACAGTCAGTAGTTATCAGCTAATACTTTTCAAAATTTGTTAAAACTCTGATTCTGATAAAACCGAAAAATTTAGCTCATGTAGCTGAGCTTTAACCAACTATGTCACTCAGTTCGTAAAAGTATATTCAATGCTGTTTAGTTATCTGATAATGTAACTGTACTAAACCTTTTTCATTTCAAACTGCTCAATGAACATCAACGTTGATGACAGTAGGTGACATTCATGTTTGTTCAATGAACATCAACGTTGATGACAGTAGGTGACATTCATGTTTGCTCAATGAACATCAACGTTGATGACAGTAGGTGACATTCATGTTTGCTCAATGAACATCAACGTTGATGACAGTAGGTGACATTCATGTTTGCTCAATGAACATCAACGTTGATGACAGTAGGTGACATTCATGTTTGCTCAATGAACATCAACGTTGATGACAGTAGGTGACATTCATGTTTGTTCAATGAACATCAACGTTGATGACAGTAGGTGACATTCATGTTTGTTTAATGAACATCAACGTTGATGACAGTAGGTGACATTCATGTTTGTTCAATGAACATCAACGTTGATGACAGTAGGTGACATTCATGTTTGTTCAATGAACATCAACGTTGATGACAGTAGGTGACATTCATGTTTGTTTAATGAACATCAACGTTGATGACAGTAGGTGACATTCATGTTTGCTCAATGAACATCAACGTTGATGACAGTAGGTGACATTCATGTTTGTTTAATGAACATCAACGTTGATGACAGTAGGTGACATTCATGTTTGCTCAATGAACATCAACGTTGATGATAGTAGGTGACATTCATGTTTGTTTAATGAACATCAACGTTGATGACAGTAGGTGACATTCATGTTTGTTTAATGAACATCAACGTTGATGACATTAGGTGACATTCATGTTTGTTCAATGAACATCAACGTTGATGACAGTAGGTGACATTCATGTTTGCTCAATGAACATCAACGTTGATGACAGTAGGTGACATTCATGTTTGTTCAATGAACATCAACGTTGATGACAGTAGGTGACATTCATGTTTGTTTAATGAACATCAACGTTGATGACAGTAGGTGACATTCATGTTTGTTTAATGAACATCAACGTTGATGACAGTAGGTGACATTCATGTTTGTTCAATGAACATCAACGTTGATGACAGTAGGTGACATTCATGTTTGCTCAATGAACATCAACGTTGATGACAGTAGGTGACATTCATGTTTGCTCAATGAACATCAACGTTGATGACAGTAGGTGACATTCATGTTTGCTCAATGAACATCAACGTTGATGACAGTAGGTGACATTCATGTTTGTTCAATGAACATCAACGTTGATGACAGTAGGTGACATTCATGTTTGCTCAATGAACATCAACGTTGATGACAGTAGGTGACATTCATGTTTGTTTAATGAACATCAACGTTGATGACAGTAGGTGACATTCATGTTTGCTCAATGAACACCAACGTTCATGACAGTAGGTGACATTCATGTTTGTTTACAGGTCAAAAGTATGCACTGCTGGCAGAGAAGACAGTGTTGTCAACGATCTTGAGAAAGTACTCAGTGAAGTCATTACAGCCAAGAGAGGAATTAGTACTGATACCCATTCTTGTGCTTGTACCTAAAAATAGAATCAAAATTATGCTGACACCTCGAAAACCTGCTGAGGTCCCTACCATCAGTTGAAGGGTCAATTTCCAAAAGCTGTCTGCGTACTTACCTTCCTGAACAAAGGATGGCTTTATTGGTGGTTTTTATGTTTATGTCAATTGTTCTTAATATTATCTATAGGTAATCCTCAGAAAAGCTCGTACCAAACAAACAACAAATGTTTCCTATGTGCCATTCTAAATTTGATATAAAAGGGTGAGTATTCTTAAAAATGTTTGTAACTACAATTCTGTTCAGTATTCAATAACATCATTGATAACTAACAATTTTCGTAATATCTTTATAAAAAGTGTTTCATTAAGGAAAATGATGTACAGATCATACAAAAAATCTGATAAGTTCATTTGTAGTAAAAGTCTCACTGTAAAGGAGATGGTATCACTTTATTTAAATTTCACACATAGTAAAATTGTTATACAAAATTTCAAAATAAACCAAGTTTTCTTTATTTGTATAAAATTCGTCCACTAAATGATTTAGGGTGAAAATGCATTCTAAATTATATATACCACAATTTCAGTATTCACTTAAGTTGATATATAATAGTTAAGAATATTTTACATTCTAAATTTAATATAACTGTTTTATAATCACAACCTATATTAATATCATATCATATTTTCCTTTCAATTGTAGTAAGTGTTTCAAAAGTTCAATTGTGTGTGTCTTTGCTAAAGTTTATAAAAATCCATCCAATCCCTGGAGGTGCTTAGAAAGAGTAATGAAACACTAAATGTTTACAAGGAGTAAGTTGAAAGAGTACTCGTACTTGCATGCACTGTGAAAGGAAGCGTTGTGCCATAAAGTACAATAATGTATTACACAATGATTTGCAAGTACAAACAAGAATATATGTGTATGTAATGAGAAGTGAATAGCAAGGATCATTTTAGGGACCTATTTTAGCATGTAATAAACTAGATGTAGTAAATTATATTTATAATAATTTTAGTAATAAAGATTAAATTTAAATTTTTACTGATATATTTTATTTAAAATCCAAATAACAACAAATTTTAAACTGCCAGAAAAACTATTACTTACGTGAATCAGTCGATCTGTCCAAAATGTGAGAACTGGACGACTTGTTTCAGATCAAACGATTCATCGAGATCTTCTTTTTCACAGTTTTTAAGTTAAACACACGTTATAACAAGGTTCACTTATTTCAACGACTATATTAAAATTAAACAAATGGGAAAAAAACACATGCACATATGCAATGATACGGCTCTTTGGACAAGAGACAAACTGGAACTGGAGTACACTTCAAAGAAGGGGGATGACCAACGTGTACTCCAGTCAGTCTGCCGCTTGTCCAAAGAGCCGTATTAACATAAGGTGTCCAAAGTGTCAATATAAGGTTTTTTACACTTGTTTAAATTTAATATAATCATTGACATGAGTGAACCTTGTGTAACTACACAGTTGTTATTATGGACCTACCTAGAGGAGGAGATATTCACATGTATAATACCAGAAGAGCAAAAGACTACATACTCCCTCTACATCACACAAGTCAATTTACTAAGAAACCATCTCATATATTGCCACAAAATAATAAATTCAATGAAGAAACTAAGAGGGAAAGACATGAAGACAAAACTATGAGACTGGCTGGAGGAACATCCGCTCTACTCCATATAATAATATTTTAACCTAGTAAATAAAAATATGTAAAGCAAGAGAAAAAAATTATAAATGTATGTTGTCATTGTAATTCTTAAAGAATTCACAAATAAAGATGTATTGTACTTTTATATTATGTAAGTGTTATGTGTATTTAACTTAAAAGCGACGAAACAGAAGACCTGATGATGGATTGCTCAATCTGAAACAAGTCTTCTAGTTCTTGCATGTTGGACAGATTGACAGAAACGCATAAGTAATGTTCATCGTCTGTAAGGAGCAAAAATGAGTGTTTTAATGGAGGGAAAACTCTCAAAGTCGTCAGAAAGATGAAGAAATGATTGACGAGTCTTGTTTAGGTTCTTGGTACTTATGTTAACTAAAGGTAACGTGTTGAGTATGGTGAAATCATGTTTAGGGAATGTTCAGTTGTTCAATAACAAGCTACCCTCCTGAGTTTTAATCCTCATTTACTAAGTCGCGTCTCCAATTTCTGAGAGGATTTTGACATCACTACTTGCGAGAGATAATTTAGCCCACAGATAATGGTGTGTCCTTCTATCTCCTGTGTTCCTAGCTTGATGTAGTTAACGTTACAAGATGTCTCTATTGTAGTTTAAGAAATCTACAAAAGTACAACTTATCATGAACTGAATACAAATTTACATTAAATTGTTCTCTGGTTTACAATAAACATGCTCATGTCTTTGGCCTAGGTTCAAGGATTAATAGTCTCCAATATATACTAATCATGTTTCTCTTGACCATTTAACACTTGTGTTTTTAATGTAAAACTATTTTGGGACCTAACAGAATAATAATAATAAAATATTATTATTATTATAGTGTTTTTAAGTTCTATGAAAATTTTGAGAAAAGTTAAAATTTTTGAGAACTTTTAACACTTTTGTTAAATAGGCTAAGTGTATTTAACACAAATGTTAAAATAATAAAAACATTTTCATATTAAAAAAAATTAAAATGTACATATATCACTTAACCACTCATTTATTGCCTTCTTTATGTTGTTTATATATTTACCTAGATCAGTTAATAAAATAGTTTTATGTAACGTAACCAGCTTTACATAAATGTATACATCATTTTATGAAGCATACATTTTTCTTAACCAGTCCACCTGCATAATTTAAGTTTGTCAGGTATTCTTGCTTAGTAATGTAATAAATTATAGAATCACAGTAACATTTTTAGTCATTTATTTAGAAATATTTATACAGTGACATGTTATATACTCACTTTTTTTAACTTTCACATAACATGTGAACTACAAATTTAAGTTTTACTATCAAGTTGGAAATATAAGTTCCTATTTGAATTGAAATAAATTCATTAAAAATATTTAACAAAATGATATTACAGTCCTACTTCAATTTGAAAAGTGACAACAAATAACAATTTAATAGTCATTAAAACACAGTAATTTTGAGGTTAGCAGATAAAACAATATATTCTTCTTACGTTGACTTGATCACACATCAAACGGTACTCCGAAACCACTTCTATCTTATCACAAATCAATTGAATTGACTCCCAGTTTAGTTCATTGCATTGAAATATTGACTCAATATTTAATTGCAGTTCAATCATATTTTATTGTGATGTTTGTAACAAAGTGCCTTGTTTTATTTTTGCCGATATTTGAATTTACTCATAGCCAGTCTGTCTTTAATAATATTTTTACCGAGATAAGAAATAAAAAAACTTTTGTGGATAAGACACCACTGATTTATGAATTTCTTAAGCATAAATATTTATTCATAAATGCACCAAGTAAGTTTGGTAAATCAGCAAATTTAGACATGATAAGTTTGTTTCTATCAAACCATAGACCAAAAAAGACCATAGAAAACTTCTTCATATGGACAAGGATATGGGAAAACAAGGAATTTGTTGAAAAACATCTCGGCCAGTATCCAGTAATACACTTTAATTTGAAAATGAGAGGTTATTCATCAGACTTTGAGCGTACGATAGTAGAATTCAAAGTATCGCTCTACAATGCATTTATAGATCATGCGTATCTGTTAGAGAGTCAAAAATTAAGTGCGGAACAACTGAGTTTGTTAGCTGATTATATGGACCTTACTAAAACAAAACTGATGGACACTGACTCATTGGCAAGAGGGTTCAGTTTTCTAGCAGAAGTTCTATTTCAACATCATGGAAAACAAGTAATATTACTCGCAGATGAGTTTGGGCGAGGCATAACGGAGGGAATCATTAAAAATCATGCTCACCTGAACATGGTGATGGAGTTGTATTCAGGGATATTAAATAATACACTGTACAATGAGAATATAATTTCAAGAGCACTTTTCACAGGAGAAAGTTGGCTTTATGGACTTAAAGACCCTGCAGTGTCTCTAATTGAACGTGTGTCTTTCATGCAAAATGTTGAGATTGGTCGTTTTTATGGGTTCACTTATGATGAAGTCAAGCAGCTTATGGCTAATTTCAGTGTGTCAAAAGAGAGTGAAGCCGAGGTGTTCAAGTGGTACGCAGGGTACAGTACTTATGACAGTGAATTTAAAGTTTGCAACCCGTATTCTATTACACAATACTTATCCCATAAGAAAAGACAAGAGATAATCTATTGGACAGGATCTCCACTGGCTCCTGAACTGATTCCGGTAATGATGGAAATAGACACTATGAAGAAACATATTCTTAACCTAGTTTGGAGAAAGTCAGTTGATATGAACTTAGAAAAGGGTACAAAGCTGTTTGAATGGGAGTACCTCCAACAGAAAGTAAAGCAACTGCCCCAATACTGTGAGAACTTCTTCTTGCAAATACTACTTGAAACAGGTTATTTGACATTTGCTGAAAATCAAGTAGAGCCCAGTAATGTGGCCTTGAAATTTCCAAATGAAGAGGTTCGCTCAGCAGTTGTAAGATTTACAGTTTAAATTTATATTTATTAATTGTTTAGCAAAACTAAAAATTTTCTTCTGACAGTTAAGTTGACAACAAGTGATATTTAAATCCTAAATTATTCATATCTATATGATTTCAGTAGTAATGAAAGGAAAGGAAAGCAGCATACCTGATAAACTTGGTAGACTGGTACACTAGATAGACACAATCACATAACAAAGAATTGAATAGTGAAATATTTAGTCTGTCTACAGTGTACTAGTCTACCAAGTTTATCAGGTATGCTGCTTTCCTTTCCTTTCATTACTACTGAAATCCTAGGCCTAGTGCCTCAAATTTAACCTGTAAAGTCACATCTATATGAGAATTTGTAATGTCATTAAAAAATGTTTTACTGGTTATCAACTTTAAGGTAGAAAACATTTTACTTGGCTCTCTAAATGGATTCTTTGTTTTATGGAACCTAGGTAATTCAAACACTGATTTCTCAACAATTAAATAATTATTTCACAACTATTTTAATCTTCATCTCTTTCTTCCAATATTCATTATCACTTTTCACTAAATTACATTTAACAAAAGCACAACAGTAAGAATGTTTCGTCTTCAAAGTTGCAAGGTTGCTTTTAAGGTGAGAGGTTGCTAGTTAAAAGGTGGGAGATGGAGTGTGCATTGACATGTATGTATTGTCACGTACTCACGTATTAACACACCCACACACCAAGACACGCACAGTGGTACTTGATATCTAATTAAAATAATACAATGAGACATTTCACTACCAGACAGTTCTGTATTCTAAACGAAAATTTGTATCATTCAAAACTCCGTTAGTGTTAAATCAGTGAGTGACCTATGACAGAGAATACACTCAATTCATCCTGCAGACAATCAGCTTTTAACTGTCCTAACGAGCTCAGATAGATTATGTATTTATATTATAAAGATAAGTGATAACTGAAAAGTGTTGTGACTGACTAAATAGTCCTGAAATCTAATAAAATTATTTATAAAATTGAACTGAATGATTAAATTTGTAACAGATTTCTCAATCAACTGCAGAAAAAGAAGAACTATATGTTGTCTTGTTTTAGGGTTAGCCTATTCCTGAGTCATTAATTTTATTTAAGATTGTATAAATGTTCTTATTAAGTATACAGTACAAAATATTATAATTTTGATATAAATGTCATTAGCTTTTATTTAAAAAAACCATGTGGACTACTAAGATTTAAGGAAAGTACATTGTTCATTTTATATGTACATTATAATCAACACAGCGAAAATAAATGGTTCCAAAGAATTGGTACAAACTTTCCCCCAAATTAAACACTAAAAAAATCAAAATTTTTTAAAATCATCAGTTTGATTCCCGAATATGTTTTTTTGCCATAACTCAAAAACTAGTCAAGTTAGAGACATGCAGTTTTGACTAAAATATTTTAAATTGTAATTCACATGTTTCCTGAAAATGTAATCGTTGGAGCAGTTTTTGAGAAAATTCCATTTTTGTATGTTTTTTGCCCATAAAAATAAATAAAACTAAAATTTCCAAGTGAAAAAGTAGTTCAAAGATATTGGCTAAATACACCTACATACAAAATTTCATAAAAATTGATCCATCCGTTTGGTCTCTGGCGAACTGCATACACACACACACAGACAGACACACATACGAACAGACACCAACATTTTGTTTACAAAAAACCCATTTTTTTTGGGTTCAGGAGACCCTAAAATGGATTTTTGGACCAACTTGTAAAAGCTTTTTTGGACAAACACAATACTTTCTCTATACTAATGCATATGGGAGAAAGTAAAAAGTTTTAACCCTTAAATCGCCATTTATACAATGCTTATTTTCTATTAAGCGCTAATTTATTGTAAAAAAAAATCAAAATTATATTTTAAGTTGCTCAATTTTTTTATTGTTCTGTACAGGAAATTAAAATATATGATAACATTTTGAAACTTTTATTAGCTTAATTTACCTATTTTCCTTAACTTAATTTACCTATTTTCCTTATATATGAATATGTATAAAAGCAAACTTTTACTTGAAAGTAAGCCTCAAGCATAGATCACTTATACAGTATGATCAATACAAAATATTATTACTATTAATAAAATATGAATAATTGAGTACATTTACTGATAAAGACAAAGCCTGCACATAACAGATATAATAAAAAATAAGTTAATACATATAGCACTTTAATACGATGTATTTAGTACCTTCCACAAAATCAAAATTGACCAGATTATTCATATTGACACTTCAAACTAGTAAATTACTAATATATATTAAACTAAAGTAATGATAAAAACAACAAAATACACAGTTTCAAAGAGGTGAGGTAATGGACAATGACAATCGCTCGGCTCGACAGTAGCTGCGCGTATATACACCTGTGGCATTAGGCGGCGCATCAGAAATGTACACTGCCAGACCAAAACCAGTCTTATAGTGATTGACAGGCCAACTAAAGGTCACGAGCCTCACAATGTGTCTCTCATGAGTCACCGCCTATAACCCAAATGCACTACCGAATTAAATTAGAAACATTACTACGAAAATATTATTTTTATAATTATTATGCGTATATGCGCTTACAGCGTTTAGAGCAAAGTCAAAATATGCGCATACAGCATGATAAGGGTTAAATGTGACAAACAGCGGAGTCCCGGTAATCTAAAATAATTGGGACCGAACCCATTTTCGATTACACTATTTTTCGGGTCTAACAGATCTTCTTAAAACACTCTTTTAATAAAAAAAAAATAACATAGATTATCATTAAGTACAGTACTTTATATCTGTAAGAACCTATGATAGCAAGGGGGGTATTACAGTGTAAAATATTTTATAAAAAACAAGTTACATATTTTTATAAAATATTTAAAGAATGATTCTTTTATAAAAGGTGTTTGGATTAATTACACTATGTAAAAAATATATGTTAAAGATGTTATATTTCATTGTTAATCAAATCTTGTTTTGGTTTACTGAAGAATATAAACTGAAGAGTACTATAACGTCATTGAAACCATTTGTCTAGAACATTTAATCCACATTATAATGGATGACGTAATATTATATGCTTGTTTAAGTAAATTGAATTGCTATCGTATTGTCTGCTGTATGAAAGAAAAGGCAATGTCGCCGACACAAGTGTGTTTGGGTTAGACCATTGACTGCAAGGCTACCTAAGGAACTCATCAGAACTTAATAAAAGAACTTGTTAGTGAAGACTAGAGAAGCTATATTAACTATCTGAGAATGGACAATAATACGTTTGCTTACATTTTGTCAAAAGTTACTCCCATTATAAAACGACATGAACTCACTTAAAAAATCAATGTCGATCATCGTGATTTTGAAGATTTCATAGTCACGAAATTTTTAGCAACCGGAGAGAGCTACAAGTCTTCAATACAGCACCCGCATACGAGTGTCTAATATTGAAGATAGTACCTGAAACTTGTGAAGCTATATACAATTTGTTGAAGGACGAAGTTTTAAAAGTAAGTAAACAAAAATTTATTTCTTAATAAAATTATAGTTTAATATTATAAAAAAATAACACACAAAACACAGTTGTTATAAATAAATAATTTCTACTGATCTGTTTCATTACCAATAACTAGATTGTCATCCAATTTAGACATTGTATAGCACGAGTTATAACATCATTAGACAAACCACTTGTATTTTGTACAGTTATAATTGGACTATTTACAAATGAGCCTATAGATGAAGTAGTATTTGATAATAAAGTTACAGATTCTACTGTATCCCAGGTATCCATTTCAACTTACTGGATTTTTCATTTAGCCTGGCGTACCAAAGATGCATTGTTACACTCAGGTTAGGTTAAACGGCACTAGGCCAGGAATTAGTATATTGGAGGGACAGGACATCAGCAAACTACCTTAGAAGACAAGTTCACTAACACCAGAGTAGTAGTAGTAACATACACAAAATAAACACATAATCACACAAATTTTCAATGCCACTGGCACTTTTTCTCTATCTCTCTCTCTCTACTCACCTGAAGAAAGTGCCAGTGGCATTGAAATTGTGTGTGATTATGTGTTTATTTTGTGTATGTTACTACTACTCTGGTGTTAGTGAACTTGTCTTCTAAGGTAAGTTTGCTGATGTCTATCTCTCCAATATACTAATTGTTACACTCAGTGACAATTGACAATAGTTCGGAAGCAACTTATTTACCAAAGGTATCAAACGAGCCTTTATTAGCATACAGAACTTGAGAATTTCTTTCTTTAAACACATGAAACATTTCAGACATTGCTTTTGATGCCTGGAGCAATAAGTTATCAGGATTGATTTTGAAAACGTTTTGCCTCTTACTCTTTGATTGACTATTCGTTGTGTGGTCACTCTGGTGCTACTAGCTACTAAAGCTACTAGAGCTACTAAAAGTCCTACTTTGTAAATTATGTTCATAATCACCAACCAGCTGAACCTGTAACAAATAGAAATACCTGAAATCACATAGTATTAAGATGATATGATCTACTGATTTTTAGATATGCCTATAAAAAGTCACTGTTCACATCAACACAGAAATACATCAGCATTACTATTATTATTTTTAACTTGTTAACACAAATTTTCATTGTAATACACACATTATGAAATCTAATTTCTAAATTTTTATGTTTTTTTGTTCAGGTTCCCTCCACTGAAAACCAATGGATGCATATTGCAAGTTAATTTTAAAATCAATAGAATGTGTTTAACACCATAGGTGCCATGGATGGAAAACATATCCGTATGAAACATCCTAACCAACTGATATTTCTTTAACTAAAAGGCATATAGTTAGTTAGGTGTAAGAGAGGACTTACTAGTCCTAACCTCGCCACTTGTACACTTTGTTGTCAATAAAGTCATTTCTCATTTCATTTCATACAACAGCATTGTGTTGTTTGCCCTTATGGATGTAAATTTCAAATTTCTCTACATTGATATTGGAACAAATGGTCGAATTGGTGATGCTGGAATGTATGCATAAAGTAAACTAAAGAAAGATAAATTCTGAATATTCCTGCAAAAAAAACTTCCAAATGTTCTATACACTACTCCATTCTTTGTATTAGCTGATGACGCTTTTCTACTGAGCTACAATGTCATGAAACCATATTCCATGAAGAACATAACAGAAGAAAGAATATTTAATTATATTGTCACATGGACAGAGATTACAAGGTGGACAGGAGTCGTCAAGGTGATGGGATATCCCCTCTACTCTTTAACCTAGTCTTAGAAGATGCACTCAGGAAGACAAAAGATTTAAGAGCTGGGATCTATGTTGGATCAAAAGTAAATGTATTAGCTTTTGCGGATGACGTTGCTCTTCTTGCTGAAATTAGAACAGATCTGGAAAATTTAGCAAAAGTGCTCATTCAAGAAACCAGAAAGGTGGGATTAGAAATAAACCAGGATAAGACAAAATATATGCATATAACCAGAAGACAGGGAATGAATAGAATACAAAATATTAAAGTGGACAAGTGGGAATTTGAAAAAGTCGAAGAGTTTAAATACCTTGGCATAAAGCTAGCACAAAACATAAAAGAGGAAAACGAAATTCAAAATAGACTAGTCTTAGCCTCTAGGACCTATTGGGCAGTAGAGAAATTACTTAAATCCAAAATAATGTCCAGGAAAACTAAGATCAAAATCTACCATACACTAGTCCTCCCTGTGTTACTATATGGAGCTGAAACATGGACAATGACAAAGGAATATGAGAAGAAGCTTATTGTATTTGAAAATAGAGTATTAAGAAAAGTGTTTGGTCCAGTATGCGAAGGAGATGTTTGGAGAATAAGAAAGAACAGAGAATTAAGAGAAATATACACTCACCCAGATATAGTAGCATTAGTGAAAAGTAGAGGACTAAGGTGGGCTGGACATGTGTGAAGGCGAGAAAATACCTCCATTATTAATTATATTGAACGATCGAACCCAGACGGTAGAAGACTCCTTGGCAGGCCAAGACTTAGATGGAGAGATCAGGTCGTCAAAGATATTTACAAATTGGGGACTACACCTGAGGCAGCAAAGAACAGAGCAGAATGGAGAGGCATTGTTGGCGAGGCCAAAAACCAACTGGGGTTTCAATGGCCAAGGAGGTAAGGTAATGGACAGAGATTTGTGGAAAGTGCTTTTGGGTTTATTGAAAGCCTATTTTGTGTTTTCCTAATAGTAATCAATCTTCCGCCTGAAAAAGTTACTTGTATAATCCAAGCCGCTTGCACATTACACAACTTGTTGGTTGATAAGAGAAAACATTGTACACAAGACAAGAAACTTGTGTCCTCATTGAAGATGGTCGTTAGTTTTTATTAGTGAACAACACTGAAGAACATGAACAAATGGAACCTATTAGTAAGCAAATTGCAATTGGTCAAAATCGTCACAGCAAGGATAAAAGACATAAGAATTTTTACAATGGGCCAGGGAAAGTACAGTGGCAAGATAAATATATTTCATAAATGATTAATGCAAGAACTTAGCTTAAGTGATTATTCTGCGAGTTTAATGTTAGTTCATCTGCATGGTCTAAGATTGCTTTCGGATCTATCAGCATCAGTTGAGACCTAAAGAAACTGTTACATGGGATGCCAGTAGACTGTTGGTTTATACACATCATCGCTGTTGGCAACACTTTTAATACTGTTCATTACCTGTAAATAATACAAAATTCTTTAATCAGCTGTTACTGCCATATGAATTTAAATTAATTTTTATTTCAAATTAATAAACAATTAAAATCTTGTTTTAAAATATTATTAACATACATGATTTATAAATTAATAATTAATAAATAAATGTTCAAGATGTATATCTTTAATGTCAACATTAATTGGTTTCACTCACCTTCATTTTTTCCATTAAATATTGGCTTCGGAGTCCATTTAATTTCTTTTTCACATCTTGAACCATATACATTCAGGTTGAACTAAGTTTATAGCATCTGCAATGGTTTTATTAAGATCTTGTCTTTTGTTTCTGTTTTTGTAATATTCATGTTTTCGTTGTATAGCATTTCGTGGCATTCATACTCGGAAATCAACAATTTTGTTGCATCAACAGTCCAAGTGAACTTATTTGTAGCCATTTTATAAAAACAATAACCTCGAATTCAGTTCTTCTTCAAATTGTTTTATAAAATGTAATGCCAACCTATAATATTTGATAAAAGAAATGCTGTCAAAGAAATAGTTTATAAAATATGAGCTATTACACTATCTAATATCTTTGTCAAATAAATGTTATAAAATATTTTACATTGTAATCCCTAAGAGAGATAACGAACCCTTTAATAGAAGAACACATTCATCTGAAACGTACGATCAAGATCAATCACAGTTTTTCATGACAAAATGTTGGGAGTCACAAGCAGAAATTAATCCCCAGGCCCAGTGCTACTCGATGCTGTTGCATTTATAGCTGATGGAAGTTGTGCATATATTTCTGCCGCGTTCACGCTACCTCAGACAACACTGTTCTCAATTCCCAATCTCAGTCTCGCTCTCGCTTTAACAGTTTGAACTCGTGAGTTTACATATCTAAGATTCAGATAATTCTTTATTCATAATACAGTATACAATATGTATATAATTTCGTCAGACATTACAATGTAAATGGTCAAAAATCAAGATTTAATCTAGAAATGTTTAAAAAAATAATGTATATTATTACACTAAAACAAATTACGACTATCTCTATAACTATCACTATTCAATAGAAAGATCCCATTAGCATCGTGAGAGAGGAATTCATTTCTAAAGCAAAGAAATTTAAATGATTTTGTTCAAACCATAGTAACATTTAAAAAGTTTATTAAGATCTATAAACATGTCATTTTTAGATCCGTAAAGTCGAGGTTCTTACAGTAACTGCATTTTTATTTCCTCAAAATATTTTGCCAATTTCTGTTTCGGATTACGCGGATTTTTAAATTAGCAGGACTCTACTGTACTAAAAAGTTCTTCTCAGAATAATTCTCCATTTCTATATTGTGTTGAATAAAAATCTGCTACATATAATTAATTGGTTCAGATGTGTTATCTGATTGAAAGTGATAATACATTGCTGGAGACTACTTGTAGATAAATTTTCTTCACAACAGTTTAGGGAATAGGCTAACAATGGCTCAAATAAATTTATTAAAAAATAACTTTTTTTATTCATTTGTATATGTTACAGTGGTAATAAGAGACTTTTAACTGCAGCTTATCACTAAACCTTTTCTAATAAAAATGCTTACAAATCTTAAGTAGAAACTTGTAAAAGAAATATCTTAACAGAGATGTTACACTTGATACAAATTAAATTTGTGCACATTGTATTTGTTCTATATTTTAAATTAAATAAATTTCAAAACAATAATGTTGAAAGGATATCCTCATATTGAACATGTAATTTTATTATTTTGACATAAGAAAGTATCCTTTTGTTTTAAAACTAGATAATCATTAACACATTCAGTGCTAAGCCCGTATTTTCGTTTTCACCATGTGTGGCTGCATATATAAATTAAAAACATACCTAAATGGCTGACCATTTTTTCCCCAAAAACTCATTTTTGTTATTGTGTAGTGTAGATTTATAACTGTCAGAAGTATTTTGTTTATGTGGAAGGCTCAAAAAAATTAATTTTTCTGTATCGCCATATAGTCGGCCATCAACCCCTGGTGAACAACTTTGCTGAAAAATTAATGTCCAAGATTTTCACACCCCTGTATTTTGTAATGAACAAGTTAGTACTATAATGAATTAAGTAAAACAAATGAAAAAGATAAAAACTACTATTATCAGGTCCATTTCAAACATTTTTCACAATTAGTCTTATCTGAGATAAATTTTTCAAAACATGCTACAGAACACAATAAAGGTTGGTCAGGGTGTTTGTAGAACATATAGTATTTTTAATTTTTCCTTCTTTGCAGTACATTCTATATCTTTTTTGCTTAATTTTATTCCTAATTTATTGAAAACAAAAAAATTAAAAACAGTAACAGAAACTCCAAAATTAACCATAACCGGAAAATGAAAACCACGTCCTACTTGTACGATACTGCAGCAGTGTGGGACGTACTACGGGCAAGTGAGCCCGGCAAAGGCTGGGCGAAGACTGATTCAATAATAAGAGTGAGGCAATATGGCCAACTAGACGACCATCAGCCACAACCAGTAACAAGCACTTGGCCGACTAGACTGCCACGCAGCCACTAACAGTTGGACGGCGTGGCCGACTTTACGGCTACGTAGCACTGAATGTGTTAAGAGAATGTCCTTTTAACTTTCATTTCATTTTCTCATCGTACTTAACATATTCAAACACAATTGGCACTGTTAAATCTTAAGGCACTTAAGATGAGTAACTTATACCTAAAATATTAACACATATTCCCTTCCATAATATAGTAACAATAATATAACAAGTTATTTTTAATAATAACATATAACTATCAACTTTACAACACTTAGACATAAAAACCGTAATGACTGTGTATAAGAGCCTTGGAGTTAAGTAGTTTTGTAGATAGAACAATGTTTTCAGGTCAAGCCATATGTAAATAGCACGACACTATTTATTTCATGTTATTAAATTTACCTTTCACTTTATTCAATTTGGCACTGTCAGAAAAATTGTTTTTTCTTGCTAACATGCAGTAAAATAAAAACCTATATAAAATATAATTCACAATATACTGTGCAAACATTATATAAGTTGGAATAGTATGGTTAAGTGTTTATAAAATAATCCTCGTATGCCAAAACATTTAGTATAGAAATACAGTAACCATACAAATTTAAAATAATTTAATCTTATATTATAGTCTAAAGATGACTTTGTTATATGTGAGTATGCTGAAGTTAAATTGTTCAATACAAAACCTAGCTACACTAACAACAAACTAATCATGACAAATTACCCATTGTGGATCACGTAGTGTCGCGCCCGCGTCTAAGGGTACAAATTAAAATCGCAACACGGAGCTACACCTGCTCTGCCGGCCTACAGTACTCGCAAATTGTACACGTTTTATTGTTATTTACGTTACATAAACATTACACACATCATATTAATAGTCTGTCTAATTTGGACAATCACAATTTACCTTTTACTTTACTAGAAATCACACGACAAAATGATAAGACCGAATACAAGGATTAAATTCCCCAAACTAATATCAAGTTGTCGAGACAACTGTGAACAGGAAACGGTAACAAAGATAAGGATACAGACAGATAAGTGCCTCAAAACAAATGACTGCATTGTGACAGTGATAACATTGACTCCGAGTCCTAGTGACGCAACTGTGAATAAACAGAGCCGCGATGTCAACATTACGTTGTTGAGCTATCGGTCCACTCGGCACGGAACGTGAAGGCCACATCTTTGATCCGCAATGGGTTAAGTGACCTCTTAACTTATACCTGAAAAGCTCCCTCCGTTCATATTGCTACAAATTTGACCCTAAAAGTACCAGCTTGTTACAGGAATGGACACGGTCTATGACATGTTGTGGGACATGCGCATGCACAGAGGGCATTCAATCTATTTTTTTTCTCCTGTCAGTTGCAGGAAATGGAAGCAGTAGACTAATTTTGTGGCACTTTTGCCTTAAGACTTGAATGAATGGAAACGAGACATAACAACGATCATGAAAATTATTCCCAAACATGTCTAAAAAACTTATAACTGAGCAGTTAACCATTTGTTTGTACAAATAATTTTTTTTTTTTAAAGTAATTTTGTAACAATACAGCTTAAGCTTATCATGGTCTGATAATAGTAAACAAATATGTGTACGGAATATGTGGTGTTTTTTATTAGTTGTTGTTGTGTTATAATAACACTTTTAAATTACAAAGTGTTTTAGTGAGAATAATAATGAGTGTGGAGGGTACATAACTTTACCTGGTGAGATGTGCTCCACCTTACTGGCCGCAAAATTTTGAGATCTAAATCATGAGTGACGGATCAGAAATATCCAAAAATACTTAGGTACTTACTCTAACATACACTGGAAGGTATGCTGTATAAATGTGTCCAGACTGTAATATTCTCATATGTGAAAAGAAGTTTCTTTGAAAACATTTCACGAAAATTAAAATATTGAAAATGTAAAATTTCTGTTCATTTATTATTTTTTTACAGTTAATTTGTAAGACAATTAAAATAGTTTATACATTACATTTTAATGAGAATTTATAATGCTTTTGAACTCATTTTAAAGATATTTTCAATCTACTATTGTACTGCTTATGATGTACTGGTAAGTTTGAAAGAGACAATTTTTATAAACTAGCCAAAGAAGATAAATTTTCTTTGTCTAAGGTAATGTGTTTGTGTAAAATAAGTTTATATCCACCCTGAGTTTGATTTTTTATCACAAAACCAAAATGTTGTGATGGTCTGTACCGTATGTATCTATATATGTACTGTATCGTATGTATATACTTGGACAGTACATAGTCTAACAAACAACAACAACAGTTTGGAAATCTACAAGTCTCCTGTCAACCAACAATCGACCCAACTGTCCTTTGTTACCACAGACTTGGCCTCTGTCCTGTCTGGCAGTTGAACAAAGCAATTTGCTGTGCTAACACTCAGGAGGTTACTGCTCAACATGTGACCACCTGTAAACAAAATAATCACTATACAGTTCAGTCTCCATTTTTCGACCTTCTCTTACTTTAACATTCCATGTTATCCGACAACATAAGAAAGCTACAGAAAACCAGTAGTGCACAACAAGCGCCTAGTATTGTCTGTACCACGAGACCATTTCTTTCACGACAAACTGAACCGACATGCCAAGCCACCACCATCTACGTTAGCTCACGTCTATGATGAGTCAATTGTTTTTGCCTATACCTTTACCTATACCTCCGTCATAGTTCTTTCTCAGTTTAGAGCAGTGTTAACATATCTATTGGCTATCTTTATAAGGATTGTTTATGTGTTATGTTTCTATTATTGTTACACATTATAATTAAGTATATGATTATTTTAGTTAAGTGTACGTTTTATAAACATAGTTTTAGTTAATGTACAGTACCTACTTATTGCAGTTATGGCAACAAAGAGGAACAAAACTGTTGTATCAATACAAGAAAAACTTGAAGCAATTAAAAGGCATGACAAAGGTGTGATTTATCTTTATGAGTTCTCTACTAAAAAGTGTTTGTGGACTTTTCTTCTTATGTACGTTTGCTTGTGCCTTTTCCCTCCTAATTTAATAATTCCTGGCCTAGTCCCATTTAAACTTTACAATTTTTTAGAAAAAAAACAACTGAGTTAAATTAAATTCAATTCAACTTGAGTAACTTAACTAGTTTGATACAGATCAAATTTTACAAAATACATTAATTTAAAAAAAAGATATCTTACCAACAACCTCAACTGTCGCTGGTGCCTGTGAGCCACCTGATCGATATATGCCTCTTTTGAACTCCACTCGAGAATCCAGCTTCTGCTCACTCTGGATCTGTAAACACAAAGTAAGAGATGATATTGATGTCACTTCAAAAATACTTTTTTCTTTAAAAAAAATGGCCACACTCAATTGGAATTTGGTTAAAAAATGTAATGTGGCACCGTGGAAATTATGCATATTTTCGTTCATATCAATAATACCGTTCAATCAAAAGGGTCCCGAGAACAGGTCACTTTACATCCCAAGAATCGAACTTCTCATCTTTTCTAGGTGAAAGTTCATCTCGCTTGTAGTATACGTACGTGCAAGGAACCGTTCAGCTCCTTTTCGGAAATGAAATTATCGTTTATTTCTTGCGAGTCGATTGAGGTCTATTTTGTTTTTTTAATCTGAGCAGGGAATCGTCCAATGATTTGATGTAAGAAAATACCATATCATATCATATAAAATATGGTAATGGCGTTCTAGCAGCGTGTGACACAACATTATTGATTTATTTTCGGTCAAACAAAAAATATATGTATCCGTGGCGAACATATAGTTAATTTTTATTCCGAAAACGCCTTAGATCACCAAAACTGTGTGTAATATCTGTGCATACGATATTTTTTCCTGTCAAATTGTTGAACGGTTTTCTGACTAGGTTACACAATTTGCACGTGTATTATACACGGGCACGTGTAGGTTACCCATAACTATACTATTGCACGTGTATGGGTGGCGGGTAGGTTAACACCATTGCACGTGTATGGGTGGGCGGGCGGGTCAATACCATTGCACGTGTATGGGTGGGCAGGTGGGTCCTAAGTGGTACAAACAGCACTTCAAAATTTCTTTTTTTTCCACAAGAATAACTTTGGGTTGACCAAAAATTTAACTTTGTAAAGGTCAGTAATAACTAACCTTTTACAAAGTTGGAGTGTAAAAGGTTAGATTTTACTGAATTAAATACCCACAGAATACAGATCCACTCTTCTTGGCGTGTACACAATCAATTTTTTGTTGAGAGGAGGCAATTCTCAAAACAAATGACCGCATTTAGGGATAATGCCTGAATTTTAGCATCAGTATAGTTGAATGCAGCTTTTGCCAACAAGCTTCACTACGTTTTCGCGGTACACTTTGAACTGAACCACCAGATAAACATATCGGCTGGCTGTGAAACAGTATAACTGGCTTGCATAGAAAATCTGATCTGTGATATGAGTGAACAGATTAAATCTTTATAATCTACGTTGTTTCAATTAATAATATACTTTCTTAATTACATAATATTAGTTCTGAAAAAAAGGAAAATGGCTAAACAAAACAATGACACATAAAAATGTAGGAAGGCAGGAAGTAAAAAGTTTTATTTATCAAATGTTACAGTTACAAACAACAAATCAAAATTATTGTGTTCAGTTTAGATGTATATATTTACGAATCTGACAAAACTTAACGTAGGCTTAGGATGGTGTCTGCATTTTACAATTGTCTTGGGTGAACAGGAAATCCTTCTGTAAATACTTGCTCGATAAATACTCGATACTCGAAAAAAATTGCCAACTACTGGATTCGAACTCAAAAATCACTACTCGCACACCCCTAACTGAAATCGAGTCATTATGCATGAAAAGACCATGTTTGGAATCGACAGAAGAGAGAAAGAGTATGAAAAAGTGAGTGAAGCTCTTTACCGGTGGTTTACGGTACAGCGAAAAAAGGAATGCCAATCACAGGATCAATTCTACACGAAAAAGCCTTGAAGTTTTTATATGACTTTAAAGAGGAAGGAGAGCCTAAATTCACAGCAAGCAGTGGGTGGCTGGCCAGATGGAAACAGAGGTATGAAATTAAACAATTGAGCATTTGTGGAAAATAGTTGTCAGCAAACTTCAATAGTGAGTGAGCGTTTGATTTAAAATTTCAAGCTTTGATTGAAGAAGAAGGACTTACTGGAGTGCAAATATATAACTGAGACGAAACAGGTCTAAACTTACAATCCTACTTACTAAATGTTTAACACATAAAACATGAGAAAGCTCCAGCAAGTTATAAGAAATTTAAAGAAATAGTCCCTGTTTTAGTTGCAACGACGAAACGGAACGCATAAGCTAAAATTAGCCTTAATAGGAAAATCAGAAACACTTGTTTATCCAAAATATTAAGATGAGGAGTGATAACTTTGATATGCCCATGTGGTACAGAAGCCAATAAAATCTTTGTATATCATAAACATTTTTTAATGAGTGGATTCACAAACAGTTTGTGCCAGAAGTATACAAACAATTTAAATCCAAAAGTTTTCCATGGAAAGCACTGTTGATCCTCAATACACAACAACTCATCCAAGTGTTGACATCATTAAAGACAGAGAAATAAAAGCAATCTTCCTGCCCCCTGATGTACTTTTTTGTGACAGCCTACGGGCCAAGGAGTTTTGGTGACATTTAAGAAGTTATATATTAAGAAGCTTCTTTAATTTTTATACAAGGCCTAGATGAGGGAGTCAATTAGTTGAAAAACTGAAACAAGCTGATATGCTGGATATTATCGGATGGATTTTCCAGTTGGGATAAACTTAATCCCTTAACCCTGGTTCGTTCTTAGAGGAAGCTCTTAGACCACGAAGGAAAAGAGTTCAAAGAAAAATTTAACGATAATGAGTTTACCATTTTGATGGAGAAGATTCCAGGAGTGAAGGAGCATTATCTGATGATGGCAAAGACTGGATGAAAGAGGAAAAAGAAAATGTACCAACCTTAGATGAAGATATTTTTATGCTTTGAAATCAAGGGAAGAGAATGAAGAAGACTGAGAAGCTGATGTAGAAAATATCCAAAAACTAAAATTGACCCACAGTGACGGTGTGAAGTTCATCGAGAGAACCCTCCAATACCTACAGGAGCAAGGATCAGCTGCCATGAACATACTTTTCCTTCAAGACTACGTGATGAAGCAGCACTGCGAAGAAACCAAAGCGAGCAGGCGAAGAAAATAGTAAAAAATCAGTAATTTTTTTTGTACAGCAATATCTTAAGGAACTGCAGGAATTATGTAAGTTGATAAGTTTCTTATATTTTTGTTTGGATTTTGATTATTCATTAAATTCCTGGCCTAGTGCCCTTTAACCTAACCTAAAATCATTAAATTTGTGTAGTTTCTAATTAATCGTGTTTTTAATCCTCCCTGTGTTAAAATGATCCATACACTAGTACTCCCTATAGTTCGACATTTTGATAGATCAACACTCTTAAGACCACAGTGTCAAACTATTCAGATTTTACTGTATCAGGTATCAGATTGTAATATACAGATTTTACTGTATATTACACAACACTTACATCAACTAAATGTATATAAATGTTTTTAAAATATGGAATTTTGGAACATTAAGGGCAAATTAAATTGTAATAGTCATGCTCAGTCTATTTCAAAAAAGATTTCTAAAGGTATTTTTATACTGTGTTGTCTACAGGGAAGAGTCGTTGTTGATGTTCTGTTAAGAATTTATTATACCCATAAACACAGCCATCTATCCTACTCTACAATTTTATGTGGTCAAAATACTTCAGCGGATAGAACATTCCTTTTACAGAAAAGAGATCTGAGAATTATTGGCAATGCTAAACCTGATAACCATTGTAGACCTTCATTCCTTAAATTCCAGATTTCAACTGTTTAATCAGTTTACATTTTACAGCGCTTGATTTACATTAGGAGGAACTCCAAGAACAATATTGATCATTCTTCACAGCACAACTATCACACTAGAAATCGCTAAAACTTAATTTTGAATTTCTGTTTTTATAGCAAGCCACATGCAAGTTTTTAAGGTAGCAGTTAAAATTTTTTTAAAATTACCACATGACATAGAACTTCCCCTCAAAAAGTTCAAAACCATAATTACAAACAAATTAACATCTGAATGTTTGTATTCAGTTATTGAATTTTACTGTGTTAAATAACATATAACTTAGTGTCTGGCCATGTTTAATCATGAGTTAATTTAATGATGTTTGTGCTTTTCTAAATTAACAGTGTGTTTTGTTCTTATTGACTTATGTTTTGTGTTTATGGCTTATGCTTATATTTGGTCGGTAGCGTAGTTGGTTCAATCCCAGCTTCATGTGCTAAAGGTTCTCAGTTCGATCCCAATCAGAGTCATAATACATTTGAGAGGGATCAGCTGATAACCACCGGCTGTTCATTTGTCATTGGGCTATTAATTAATGACACATTCTAAGGAATAGTCGGCCCTAGTTTGTAAAAATGACTATATTCACTCATCTACACTCATCACACTCATTCAAAATCCATATTCGCCCATATCTTGACGATCGGCGTCTTATGAATAAATAAATACTTATGTTCTTTGGCAATAAACCTTTTTAATTGATTTTCGGTAATTTATGTGTCCTAACACTTAAATTATTACTATCTTTTTTTTATTTTATTTTCCACAAATCAACATGAAAAGTTTTGCATTGATGACATTGTACCATTATCAAACAAATTAACATTGCACAACCTGGGCTTTAACAATGAGTCCGTCTGGCTGTTTGAGTCCTGCAAGCTGTCTGAGAGTGGGCAGTACGTAGAGGTGAGATGTGACAGTGGCTGACACAGGATTGCCCGGTAGACAGAAGAACAGCAGAGTCTTCCCGTCTGGCCCTTGGCATGAGGCAAAAGTGGTTGGTTTCCTACTCATTAAACAACAAAAACACTACTAAACACTTTATCGTATTTAAAGATTTTCCTAGTTGATGCTAAATTAAAATTCACTCAGCAATATATTTTTAAAATGATTGTTGGTAGTTTTAACTGTGTTTGAATATCTGAGTTTCAATAATGGCATATAATATATATGGCAGAAGCTAACTACATAACAGTACAAGCGGTTTCTTTATCTTATAGATTGGAATAGCACAACAACGGGGCTTGCCACTTCGTCCAATACGCATGCCAATTCATTTCGATATTCAATGTCACGTCCGTTACTCCTGTCCTTCCGAGGCTTGGTTATTGTTTTGAAAGCAATATCAACTTCGCTATCGGCTTGCTAGGCCTGACATAGCTGATAAGTTGGAGGGAAATAGAAAAGGCGGTGAAAGAGATGAAAAGTGGGAAATCCCCAGGACCAGATGAAGTATCATCAGATATGGTAAAGGCTTTGGGAGCAGTGGGAGTACATTGGTTGAAGAGAGTCTTCACATGCGTATGGAGGGAAGGAAGAGTGCCTGACGACTGGGGGAAAGGTGAAATAATAACAATACACAAGAAGGGAAGTAGAAGACTATGCAAGAACTATAGAGGAGTAACATTAATAAGCCATGTTGCCAAAATATTTGAAAAAATAATTTTTAACAGGATTAAGGACGTGATAGAGGACCAGATAGGGGAGGAACAACATGGGTTTAGGAAGGGAAGAAGTACGATCGACTTGATTTTTGCAGTGAGACAAATGGTTGAAAAGCACTGGGAGTTCAATAAAAAGTTAATACTGGTGTTTATAGATGTCGAGAAAGCCTACGATTCTGTTAAGAGAAAAAGTATATGGGAGAGTATGGAAAAAATAGGAGTGACAGAAAATATGATGAAATGGGTTAAGGAATTGTATAGGGTGCACGAGTGCAGAGTTAGGACATGTGATGGTAATACAGAATGGTTCAAGGTAAAGAAAGGGCTGAAACAGGGGAGTGTTCTGTCTCCGATTCTTTTTAATGTAGTTATGGAGATAATGATGAGAGAAATTAAAGAGGAGACAAATGAAGAGATGAAGATAATGATGTTTGCTGACGATATTCTGATGTGGGGAGAAAACAGGGAGGAGATACAAGAACAACTGGACAAGTGGAGTAGGAAGATGAGGGAGAGAGGGCTGAGGATAAGCAAGGAAAAAAGTGAAGTAATGGTAGTAGGAAGGGACACAGTTTTGGAAGAAGATATATTGGTAGATGGAAGTATACTAAAAAAGGTAGATGATTTCAAATACCTTGGAACGATGGTGTCAAGTGATGGAAGAATGGAACAGGAAATAAATGCCAGATTAGGAATGGGAGCGGGATTCTTCCGGACGGTGAAACACCTAGTATGGGACAAAGAGGTACCAAGGAGGGCCAAGGTAATGATGTTCAAGAATTACTATAGGCCTATAATTACTTATGCGGCAGAGACATGGCGGATGTCAGAAAGGGAGTGGAGTAGAGTACAGGCAGGGGAAATGAGGTTCTTGAGAGCAATAAAGGGAAGAACTCGAAGAGATAGAATTAGGAATAGTGAGATAAGGAAGGATGTAGTGGAGGAGAGTATAAGAGAAAGAGTGGAACAAGCAAGGTTGAGGTGGTATGGTCACGTAAAAAGGATGAGTGTAGAGAGGTTGCCGAGGAAGATGGAGGAATGGGAAATGGAGGGAAGGAGGCCCAGAGGAAGACCACGAAGAAGATGGCTGGATGGAGTGAGGACAGACGTGGAAAAGAGAGGGAGTGTGTGGGGGGAAGTGGTGAGAGAGGAGATGTGGAGGGACAGGAGAAGATGGAGAGGCTTGGTGACAACCCAGACCCAGGATTGACTGGAACGGGACCGGATAAGTAAGTAAGTAAGTAAGTAAGTATTCAATGTCAACGTTAAGTGGAAATCAATGGACGTTTGTAATAAAAATGATATGTGTTCATTAAATTGTACTGTTGTTAATCATTTCTCAATGTTATTAAACTTTATTTTAGTGATTAACTATTGTATAATTAAAGAATTCACAGTTCAGGTTTTGTTCTATATTTCTGCCGATATTACTTCTCCTAAAACCCATTATATCATTCCACTTCTTCAGTACACTTATGATAAACTAGATAAAATGGCAATAACTATTAACAACTTTATACACTTTCTAGTTAACTAATTCAAGCAAATAACATAAGCAAAACAAACATCATCCGCACACATAAATAGAACATTTTCACTATAGATTATCTCAATTATGACGGAGTAAAACACAAAATTAATTTATTTATTTATATTGTAAACTAATGTACATTTTAAAAAACTCTTGGAAAGTTTTTATAGTAGGACGATGCAAAGTACTAATCGACAATGTTCTTTTTTGCATGATCATATCGACAAACTGTGCAGCAAGCTGAGCAGTTCACTTCTCGTCTTAAGATGAATGTTGGCTATCGCCTCGCCTCAAGCAGCTAAAATCAGCTACCATGCACTCTTTGAGGGACACCTTATACGGTATCGTGCTATGGGGGGCCTCTTCTCACAACCACATTGAGCGAGTGCTGATAATGCAAAAGGACGCTGTGAGGTTGCTAAATGGTTTGCAAAGGAGAGAACGCTACAAAGACTCCTTTAAGGGTAAATTATTGACAGTAGTGGGTATATACCTATTAGAAACCATTTGCCTAGCAAATTCAAAACACCTTGTGTGGAATGAACACCTTCATTCTTATGGTACCAGACATGCAAATGAATTCAGCTTAGCTTCTCACAAGACTGGAAGATTTCAAAAGAAACCTACTTATGCTGGTTCTAAATTCTACAACAGGTTACCTGCTGAAGTAAAGAAATCAGAAGAAAAAAGATTCAGAACAAATCTTCAAGCTTGGCTTCTTCAAATACATACAGCATAGCAGAGTTCCTGGACTGGCCCAACCGGATAAGTAAGTAAGTAAGTAAGTAAGTATTCAATGTCAACGTTAAGTGGAAATCAATGGACGTTTGTAATAAAAATGATATGTGTTCATTAAATTGTACTGTTGTTAATCATTTCTCAATGTTATTAAACTTTATTTTAGTGATTAACTATTGTATAATTAAAGAATTCACAGTTCAGGTTTTGTTCTATATTTCTGCCGATATTACTTCTCCTAAAACCCATTATATCATTCCACTTCTTCAGTACACTTATGATAAACTAGATAAAATGGCAATAACTATTAACAACTTTATACACTTTCTAGTTAACTAATTCAAGCAAATAACATAAGCAAAACAAACATCATCCGCACACATAAATAGAACATTTTCACTATAGATTATCTCAATTATGACGGAGTAAAACACAAAATTAATTTATTTATTTATATTGTAAACTAATGTACATTTTAAAAAACTCTTGGAAAGTTTTTATAGTAGGACGATGCAAAGTACTAATCGACAATGTTCTTTTTTGCATGATCATATCGACAAACTGTGCAGCAAGCTGAGCAGTTCACTTCTCGTCTTAAGATGAATGTTGGCTATCGCCTCGCCTCAAGCA